>JABXWE010103011.1:0-11351 GCA_014611495.1 Limonius californicus | reverse complement strand
TTGATTTAATTATTCGAACTTTGTATTAATCAAAATTATTTTATTTTTAATGATAAAATTTATCTTCAAAAAAACGGTTTACCAATGGGAAGTCCAATTTCTCCACTTTTAGCTAATATATTTATGGAAAATTTAGAAGATCGAATTTTTTGAATCAAATCATTCTTCGAAAATTATATTTTGGTTCCGTTACGTTGATGATATTTTAGCATGTTTTAATAGTTCATTTGAGTTTATTGGTGACTTCTTAACGTTTATCAATACTCTACACTCAAACATAAACTTTACATTAGAAACAGAACAAAACAGATGTATTAATTATTTAGACTTAAACATAAAAATTAATTCCGAAAACAAACTCGAATACTCTATTTATAGAAAACCTACACAGACAGATATTACAATACCACAGGACTCATGTCACCATAAAACACATAAATTGGCAGCCTATAAGTCACTGATACATAGAGCTTTAACAGTTCCCCTAAGTAACACTGATTACACCAAAGAGATTTCGATTATTAAACAAATTGCATACAGTAATGGGTACCACACAAAACTGATAGACACACTAATCAAAAAGAAAGATTATAAATTAGCAATTCAAAAAATATATTCTAAAGACCACTCTGAAAATGCTAAATATATTTCAATTCCTTATTTCGGTGATATATCAGAGAAAATTGCTAAAATTATAATCAAATCAAGTACATTTAAAGTAAGTTATAAAACAACAAAAAACACTTTCAACACCTTATTCAACGCAAAAGACAGAACTAACGATTTTTTTAAAATCAGGTATTTACAAATTAAACTGTTCACATTGTAATTATGTATACATAGGTCAAACAATTAGAAATTTTGACACCAGATACAAAGAACACATACGCTCATACAAATATAAACACCCAGAAAAATCAAACTATGCTAAACACTTATTAGAACACAATCATGCATTGACATCAAACAATATAATAACATTTTTACACTTCTGTGATGATAAACGTAAATTGGATATACTCGAGGCCTTTCAAATTCACAAACACACTTTAACAAACACACCTTTAATGAATGAGCAAATTGAGCTCATAAATTCCCCGCTATTGGAAGTTTTGGAATAAAAGACCTGAGCCAAGCCCAAAACCAAGATCCAGTGTGCTGTTACCCAAGCAACTACAAATGTTTACTTCATTAAATGCTTTTGATAATGACATATTGTATGTCGAAATACGTATAAAGCAAAAATAAAAATAAATACTGTTGAAATTGCCTTTTATTATTATTAATATATATAAATTCCTTCCTTCGCCACAAGTCGCCAGGAGTGGACAGTGTCTTTCCAGCCGTACTACAATGGGGCTAGAATTGATACTTGCTCACCTGGTGCGCATGTACAGGACATGTATCGCGTTTCGATATATACCGGAGAGCTGGACTGAAGTGAAGGTAGTTTTTATACCTAACCCAGGGCGTGCCGACTACTCTCTGGCCAAATCATATCGTCCCATTAGTCTTACATCGTTCTTACTAAAGACGCTCGAGAGACTTTGTGACAGAGAAATAAGGGAGTAGGTGCTTGTTTCACCCCACTGCACCTGAACCAACATGCTTACATTCCAGGGAGATCTACTGAAGCGGCGCTACACGTTGTAGTGAATAGAATTGAGAGATCGCTAGATAATAAAATGTCTACTCTGGGAGTTTTCATTGATATTGAAGAATCCTTTGACAAGGCTTCCTCTGAAAGTATTAACTCTGCCTTACGTAGACATGGAGTTGCACCAACTCTCTGTGAGTGGAGAAAGCACATACGATAAGAGCAGTGCAATTTAATATAAGAGACAGCGCTATTAGAGGTGTAGTGATGAAAGGCTGCCCACAAGGCGGGGTCCTGTCTCCACTGTTGTGGATTACAGTGGCGAACAGCCCTCTAAACTCATTCAATGATGCTGGGCGCTATACCATTGGATATGCACAGCGAAATTTGAGGCAAAGCTCTGCACCTTAATGCAGATGACTCTCCAAATAACAGAAAATGGTGTAGTGATCAGTAACTCTCTGTTAACCTCTTGAAAACAGAAAAGGTACTTTTCAAGATGAAAAGGAAGGTTGGACCCTTACGTACACCTCTATTATGTGATACTTCTCTCAGCTGTTTCAGATAATGTCAAATACCTGGGAGTTATTTTTGACAAACAGCTGGGGACCAGAACCCTTTATTCCTATATCTCCGAGGACATTAAGCTTTATGCTACACCAAGAAACTCTAAAAACTTCTCACGAAAATGGGTAAACACTGAAAGTTGTCGTCATGCAACGTGAATAACGACACGGCAGAACAGGTCCTGTGTCACTATCCAGCTCTCGCAACAATCAGAGGATCCATGTTGGGAGACTTTTGGTCTTTTATGGTCGAAATCAGCAACACCCCAGTTGCGGATGTCCTCAAGTACATCCAAATGATTAAATGGCTTGGGTGATGCCAAAATTGGGGAGCTGCTAGGGAGGCAGCACAATGGGCACACTTATGTGGCCTAAGCGTGAGGTAACTCGTCCTCCCAAATCTTTCAATGACAATGACCATATGAACGAAATGAGGCACGATACAATACAACGAATATAAAGTAGGAAACAAATTATACCATACTTGAAACACTACCGAAAGATAGAAAAATTAGTCAGAAACTTAAAATGAGGTTATATGAAGGGACGAGTAGCTATCATGTACGCGAAGGCACAACAAGAAGCTTGAGAAACAATCAGGAGCTTTAAAAAGGAAAGTAGCAAGAGTAATACTAGGATTCAAGAAAGTTAAGGGAAAGGAATTTTCGGCAAAAGCGTAATGGAAGGTTAGGACACGTAATGCGTGCAGACGAGAATATCGTAATTGGAATGATAACTGATTGTAGACCTACAGAAAATAGACTGACAATGTTTATGAAATTCCAGTAACTTCATAGGCATATTGTCGACTTTCATTGTATATTCCTTATTTATTGCCATGGAAGAATGACACTTTCAGTCTTCATTCTACATATAAAATCATTCAATACTCAACATAATGCTACTGACCGTCTAGTCTATCTGGAAAAGACCCCTCTTCCTACTTCAAATTAGACATGAAATTATTCCGTCACTAATATCATCTAAATTGTTTGGTTTACCAATGTAGACTGGTGATTTCAGGTACATATACAGATACCCCTTAGAAAGAAATGTAGCAGCGTTAAGTCAGGTGATCGCGCAGGCCACTCAAACAGTCCTCACTGTTCTTTCATTGGGTTCAAGTGAAATCGCGAGTTTACATTAGTAGTCCAAACGATTTGGAAGTGGAAAGTATCCCAGCGTTAATTGAGCTTGCGATACACAGTTTTTAAACGCGTGCTGGTCAATGCCAACTAGTTAATGGTAGAAAATTAGAACATTTCTATTAGGTAATGTTTTTCATGACGTTTTTAATTTCATTAAAAATAGATTCTGAATTTTGCGCTCATTATGAATATTTTTCTCAAAAATAAATTAAAGTGGTGTACTAATTTTTTTATACTACCATTTAGTAGGTGTGTAGATCTATCAAAATTAGGGTGAAAAAATTGGAATACCGCCTGAAAAAATTAATGATGGCGCCATACCGCAGAAACGAAAGCCAATAAAGAAACATTGCGTTAGGAATGTCTTTAAAAATTAAAATTGAACGAAATGCTGTGAGAATAACGAAACGAAAACCAAGTACATTAGATGTAATAGAAAAGTAGAAGGAAGAAGTCAAATAGAGAGAATAGAAAGACAGAAATGTGATTTGACGTGGTATGGACTGTCAAATACTTGGGAAAGCAAATAAACCATATGAATGAATGGAGACACGACACGGGCCAATGAATATAACAGGAAACAAATTATATCATACTTGAAACACTACCGAAACATAGGAAAATTAGTCAGAAACTCAAAATGAGGATATGTGAAGGGATGACTAGCAATCATGTACGCGAAGGAAACAATGCATGTAGCGAAGAAGGGCGAGGAACAATTAAGAGGAAAAGGAAGTAGCGAGAATAATACTAGCATCAAAGGAAGATGATGGAAAGGAATTCAGGCATAACAAGAATCACTAGTTATTAGAGCAAATGCAAGCAGAAGACAGTGAGGGCAGTAAAGACGTAGCGTAATACAGGGTTTAGGACACGTCATGTATGCAGACGAGAAAATAATAATTGGAATGATAACCAATTGTAGACCTACAGAGAGAAGACTCAGAGCAAGACCAAAGAAAGGTGGAAAAAATAAATGATAAGACATAAGGAAAAGGGAAGTCAATCAATCTGTCAATAAGGTGCAAGATAGAAGGCAGCAGAGGAAAATGGTTAAAGTAACCAAATCACCCAAAAGGGTATGTAGAAAGTGAGAAACGGGAGTATAGGGACTAAGTCACAATATAAGAAGGATCTGTAGAGCATTATCGAAACGTATAAGCGAATTCTTTGTTTTCCCACTTGCTATTTGAATTTACAAATATGAACTAATACAAAGTGCGTCATATGCAAAAGTCATTAGAAGTCGCATTTAAACAAAGAGTGCGAAAGGTATAAAGGTATAAAATGGGTAACGTTTTCGATACCCACTTGGGTTCATCATCAGACTAGTAAGAGAAAATAGCAAAATTACAAAAATGGAAAGGAACAAAACGATTGTGTATGAAAAATTATTTAAGCACACAATATGAATAAACTAAATATAACACTTCATAATTAAGAAATTAAACATTTCACGGCAACGCCGAAATGAAATATTATTAGAAAATAAATCAAATCATGATAATTTGCATTATTTAAAATTTAAAATTGAGAAACCCCAACATTTGGGACCGCATTAAAACGCAATACAAAGTTAAAAACGAAACGTGTTCGCCATTTTATACCTATAAACAAGATTAAATCTATTTTGTGGAATTTGACTGTGGTTTTATTTAACGACATATCTACCTTGTACCATTATGAGGCCTATGGGCATTAATGAATTTACTGACGCTTTATATCACTAGTGTAGACTCGCGATTTAAGATACATACACAGTTACCTCGTAGAAAGAAATTTAGTGACGTTAAGTCAGATGGTCGTTTAGTAGACCAAACAATGTAGACGATTTATAGATTCGTTTATAATGGAAAGTTTCAGTCTGCAAATTTTTGAGTGCTAATACAAAGTGTTTACACACGTGCTGGTCAATGCTAATTGGTTAATTGTGGACAATTTGAACTTTTTCATTAAGTAATTTTTTCATTATGTCATTTGCATTACAAAAGATGTCTGAATTTTTAGCACTTTAGTATTTTTCTCAAAAATAAATTTGTCTAATTAATAATAAATCGGAGGTCTATCAAAATAAAGGTGGAAAATGGGATAACCGTGTAAAACAGTAATGATAACGTCATAGTGCAGAAACTAAATCCAAAGAAAACTTTGCGTTAGGAACTGTCTTTTTAAAAAATTAAATTCATGTGATGCGGGGTTTTATTAATAACAAAATTATGAATTTTGTGCGGAACTTTACCACTTTACCATGTGAATAGGACTTAAAAAATGTATGACAATGGACAATACACTTCTAAACATTAACAGTATATATTTATTAAAAAATATACTTCTTTTATATTGGGGAGACAAAAATTAGAGAGTTTATGGTATTTAGTAGGAATCGAGCGCAGATTAAACATGAAATCAACACGAAGATTTTGTTACAGCGCGTTCAAACTCTAGCCGCATGAACAAAAGTTAAAAACGGTTTGTTTAAAATAAACTACATTTTATCAGACATGCGTTTGCTCCTTTACAATATACTATCTTTGCTATCACATAGAATAAAGATAACAATTGTATGACCGCGTTAAGCTGTAGGTCCCTTATGTCTCCGGCACTTTATACCCGCAAGACAGGCATAGGAGAGAAGGTCGCTATATCTTGTAATACATAAAGTACTTGAAGAAGAAAAAGAAAATTAGATTTTTCTAAATATTTTATTGTATATTAAAAGCTTGTTTAAACTATCCTAGCTGGTAGTAAATTGCGCAACCCAGTCTTTATTAGTAAAGTGTTTATAGAAGAATCGATAACTTATGCAGTTTCGTAAAACTCAAAACTTATAAGTTTGTTGTTAAACGAGGCAAGTTTAACAATGTTGTGATAGTTTTGAGTAAATTCACGTTGAAAGTCTTAAAAATGATTCAAACTTTAAAGAAACGAGTTGACGCTATTGTGATTTTCGCTGCCGTGGGCGAAAATTCCCACACAGTAGTTTTCCACGGTCCATATTCAAATAATCATATTTACCGCAAATGCTTTCCAGATTACCGAATATGTTTAGAACTGAGAATATTGTGAATGATGTAATCTGACAGTCGACTAACTGATGCGAAAACTGAATTTCAAGTTCTGGGAGAGATTGTTGTAATCTTTCTTAGCAAGATATTCTTAAATTGTGAGATTTTGAAGACTACACCGAATAGAATCTTAAAAAAGTACACATTTCGGACATACACGCCTGAAATCATTCCAGAATTTTTAGAAATTGATTTTGATCAACGAAGGCAGTAAAATCATGGTAGAACGCACTTGTCAAAATCTGAAATAGTTCTGTCGCAAATATTTGTTTTAGTAAGAAATTCGTTTTTAATACACCTAAAAACAAGATCCAAAAACCCTTTAATTCGCATTTCTACATTTCTTGCTCCGCTTTTTTGAGAATTAAAGGGTTTCTTCATCTTGATTTTATCATTTTTCTCATAGCTCTCATCAAATCATTTAATACACCTGTTAATGCTCTTCCACTTTTATTAAAAATTATAAATTTTAAGATATACCTCACTCTACTGCTTTAAACAAAGAGGTCTGGATACAACGTTTCAGTGTTGTTCCAAAGCATGATTTTTAGATCGTTCAAACCCAAAATTTAATATTTTAAATTACATAAAAATTACAGAAACGTCAATCGGAGTTTCTGAAAAAAAATTTGATACAAACTGTCCCCTAGCGCAGTCTTACCCATGAATGTAATGTACTTAAAACACCATAGCCTTTTTAAAAATATTATTTTTATTCCTGTCCTGTTCTAACTATTTAAATGTTTCATAATGTTGGGAGTTTTAGAAATAATTAGAATTCAAATTACTAGCACCTAAGAAATTTATTGAAAATGGTGAAATTCATTTTTACTGTGGTGGTAGGTCAGTTGACAGAACCTACGATTTCTCAAGAAAACGTCGATTATCGCTTGGGTTCGATTCTCCAGCGCTACCACACAGAGCATAACAATGTTGTGCTGCAACCCACCACACCAAATTTCCCAACTCGACTGGCAAGCACGGAGGGTTGATGCCGAAAGCATTTTCTAAAGTTTCTATTGTTCGGATTCTATATTAAACTGCTGGAGTCCCGTGTTTCTACCTAGGCGCTGGGCTTTCAAAATACTTTCCTTCAATTTGTTATTGTTTTCATTGTAAAAATGCTCTGCTGGTAGTTTACCTTCCTTAAAAATTAATATTATTATGCAGGGTGTGTCAAAATTCTTTCCCCATGGGAAAAGTGGTTAAAATGGGCGTTAAACTGAACCGAACAATGGCAACAGGACCGGTGTACGGCTTTTCAGTATCGAAAAAATCCAGTCTTTAATAATAAACTTTTTTCCCAATTTGGCAAAGATGGTTTAAACATGGTACGGTATTTTATTATATATCTAAATCCTGATTAAAAATTATCAGAAGAGTTTGCAAAAACGTTTGTATTAAATTTATTTAACAGAATAACAACAAACGGAACAGCATAATTGTTACAATAAATGTTCAAATGTGCGTCCACCAGTTTCTATGTATAACTGTGCCCGTCGAATTAAATTTTGGTGAACTCTCTGGAGGATGTTGTTGCTTCCTGGATGGCGTCAACAATTCTTTGTTCAAGTTCTTCTTGAGTATTTACTGGAATTTGGAAAACTTTATTCTTCACATAGCGCCATAAAAAATCTTAAGGATTCAAATAAGGAGAGCGTGGAGGCCAAATCACAGCACGTCTACGACTTATCCAGTGATTTGGAAAATTTAAGTGTAACCACTCCCGAACGTTAGCTGCAAAATGTGCTGGCCCACCATCCAATTGCAACCATAAATTTGCCACTTTATTCAATGATAAATTTCCTAATTGCTCTTCTAAGTCTTCTTTTCAGGATTTAAAAAAATCGTCACCTTTAATTATGTTTGGAAGCAAAATTGTTCCTAATGCTAGATTATTCAAAATACCCGCACAAGCGTTAATTGGAAATGTACGTTGATATCTTCCAGGACAGTACCCTTCTGGGTTTTCAGCTGCCCAATATGAATGTTGTGTGAATATTAACACATCCGTTTCTACAAACATTATGCTCATCCGCCCAGAGAATTTTTAAAATAAAGTTCGGTTTATTAGCCATTGGCAAAATTCCAACTTTTTTTGGTAATCCTCTGGTAGAAGAGCTTGCATTTTCCTGAAATGGTAAGAATGTAGTCCTTCATGGGCCGGTATTCTAGAAAACTGACAATTATTTACCCCAAATAAGCTTTCAACTTCCTTGGTGCTGCAGTCTGGAGTATTGGTAACAAAATTTAAAATCGCTTTCTCCGTTACTGATGTTCTTGGTCTACCTCCATCAGTTCTTACTGGACCTACGCTGCCAGTTGTTCGCAGTTTATTGTGCAAGTTTAAAAATGCTTTGTGAGTTGAGTGCCTTCGACCAGGAAACTGAGCAGCGCAGGCCTTTTCTGCAGCTTTAGCATTCATAGCCTCACGCTCAAAACTTATATGCATGTTAGTATATTCCATGTGTATTTCATTATCAACAACGAAGAATAAAAACTTTAATTATTTCATTTTTGGCAAACTTATAAATTTCAAAATTTCTAGGTCTTCATGGTTTTTGTATGTGGAATTAAAAGACTGGATTAAGCAGTGTTGTCAAGAGTACTTAAAATTTTTCGTGGGATGAATGAGAGGTACGAAATCTTTTTTGGCAACACAGTAAATCAAATCGATGATATGTTAATCGAGGATAAAAGTGAAGGTTGCATTAAAAACGTGAGAAGCTATAGGGGACCAGACTTGGATTCGGTCCACTTTTTCGTAGGAATAAAGCTGAAACAGATAGTACCAGCAAATAACACAAAAGCTAAGCGAGACCAAAACAGATTAGCTGGAATAAATCTGCAAGATAAAGATGGAAGAGATAAGTATGAGAAGGCAAAGAAGAATCGTTGAGACAAGAAGGAGAAAGACAAGGTATTGAAGAAAGGATCGCACTAATTGAGAAGACTATAAAAAGTGTAGTAGAAAAACAACCACTGAGACAAGAAAGGAAAAAACAGGGGTGGTACGATAAAGAATGTGAAAAAGTGGTAAAAGAAAAGGAAAAAGCAAGGAAAAACATGTTGCAAGTACAAACCGCGGCAAACAAGCTGAAATACGAAGAGCCAAGAAGGAAGTGTTAGGTAACATGTAGGGAAAAGAAAAGAAGACACAAAATTAAATGGCTTGAAACGATAAAAGAAAATCATAGAAACAAGGAAATTATAAACTTTTATCAGGGAGCAAAAAAGTTAAACAAGGGTATCAAGTAAAGACAATAATATGCAAAGATAAAGAAGGAAATTTGATAGGAGATCAGAAAGAAGTGACAGAAAGATGGGCAGAATATTTTGAAGAGCTGCTCAATAACCAACAGAATATGGAAAGGTCGGCGGATGAAAGGCCCTTAATACAGGATACATTATTTTTTATTGGTATTAACCAATGAGGAAGCTCCGGAGGACGATGAAATAATAAAAATAACAAAGCAACTAATGAATAATAGAAGTCCATGGGTCGATGAAGTACAAGCCGAAATGATTAAATATAGAGGTACTAAGCTACAGCAATTGTTATGCGACCTAATTCAGGAAATATGGAGCAAAGAGGAAATGCCTAAATCATGGAGCGAAGCAATAATATGCCCGTTATACAAGAAGGGGGACAAGCAAGTTTGCGACCACTATAGAGGAATCGCGTTGTTGAATGTTGCGTATAAAATTCTAGCCACTTGCATCAAAACAAGATGACAAAATATGCTGAGAACGAACTGGGAGAATATCAATGTGGTTTCAGAAAGGGAAGATCGGTAGTTGACCAAATATTTGTCCTTAAGGAAGTGCAAGACAAAAGTTATCAACATAAACTCCAGACGCACATATTATTTATCGACTTTAAGCATGCTTACGACAGCATCATAAGAGAACAGCTCTACCTTGCACTGAACGAGCTTGGAATACCTGGTAAGTTGATCAGGCTGGTAAAAATGACCTTGCAGGACGCAACAAATATGGTAAGAGTAAATAGAGAGGTGTCAAGAAAATTTAAAGTGAAGAACGGACTAAGGCAGGGGGGCCCCCTCTCAGCGATGTTGTGCAACATAGTTCTCAAAAAAATCATAAGAACAAGCGGCATAAGCGGCCAGGGAATCCTATATCGTAACCGTCATCAATGCCTTGCCTTCGCAGATGATCTAACAGTTTTAGCGAGAAAAAAACAAGAATTAAAAAATGCAGTAAAGAAAATAGTAATAGCAGCACAAGATATGAGACTTGAAGTTAACGAAAATAAAACTAAATGCATTATATGGAATGACAGGCTTTATGATAATAATTATGATAAGGAATACAGCTTTACAGAAGTGGAAACGTTTACATATCTGGGAACATTAGTGACACGGAAACCGGGAAGCAGTGAGGAGATTGAAGCAAGAATAACAGCAGGAACAAAGAGTGCCCATGCAATGAAGAACATAATCTCGGGTCACATGTTCTCCAGGTCGGTAAAACTACGAATGTACAAATCAATCATAAGACCTGTTGTTACATATGCAAGTGAAGTGTGGACTCTAAGAAAACAGGAGCAAGTAAGATTGAGTGTGTGAGAAAGGAAAATGTTGAGAAAGATATATGGTGGAAAAAAATGGAGGGGGATGGGAGAGGGAACGAACAGAGAAATTAGGGAACTATATGATGATGCAGATATTGTGGGAGTTGTTAAAGTTCAAAGATTCAGATGGTTGGGCCACCTAACAAGAATGAGCGAAGAGAGAACAATCAAAAAAATATGGGTCGCGGAGGTGGGTGGAAGGAGGAGACGTGGAAGGCCCCGAACGCAATGGAGGAATGAAGTGCAAGAAGGCCTGACCTACCTAAATATTCGAGAGTGGGAAGCGAAAGCCAGGGATAGGAAAGACTGGGCATCAATCGTACAACAATCCAAGGGCCTACGAGGCCCCTAGTGCTACTATATATGTATATACATATATAT
>JABXWE010103008.1:0-78455 GCA_014611495.1 Limonius californicus | reverse complement strand
CTTATGATCGTCCAGTTGCAGCAGAGGCATCACGTTCTCTCTCTGTCCAGTCAAAGGTGTTTGAGAAGGACACGACAAATAGAGATCAGCGCGTATTCTTCACACGCCTATAGCCAGGACGCAAACCGAAATATTACGCCTATTTAATGAAGGCTTCGAATAAATTCGGGTAACCCAAATTTATTCCTAAAAATTATTATGAATTAGTTGTTTGTGCCCTAACTTGCGAAAAAAAATCTTGAAAATTCTTATAATTTTTCAGATTTGTAATTGTAATAACAATTGTAAAACAAAAATAATTATAATCTTCCTAAAAAATAAGAAGGATTAACTGAAAATTTATTCCTGAATCCTGTATAATAAATAAATAATACTGCTAAATAATAATAAAATAAGATAATTGACTCTAGTCAAAGATATGCCAAAATGAAAATGTATGCGCTTTGCATATAATCCGGTCTTTAACTATTACTATCGAGGTGGACTTCGAATAGACAGTCTTCGAGGGTGCCTCGGATCGACGTGCTCCGGAAGAAGACAGTTATAATAAAAGTCTAGCAATTTCTGCTCCATTTCGTATTTCCAGAACACATCATCCCGCTCAATTATTTCTTCGAGGCTGCCCAGAGAAGAATATAGAATAAAATAGCAACTGCCCCTGAATTTGGTAATAATACGGGTCAGTTTCTTTTAGACGCAGCATCCCATCCTTATCTAAAGTTACATAGCCAATAGTTTTGTTCATTATGGCATCAACCAGTGCCATTTCTTTAGCTTTGGACGGACATTTTATTTCTATAATCGAATCATCACCCACCAGACCGTCTGGGCTAGCTCCAAGAATCGCATGTTCTGAATCAATGAACAGACCACAAGGTTTGACGGTCACCCCATACTCGGCCTCGAACCTACTAATAGCTTTTGGCTCATGGTTTTTGCCATATTCAGTATGCCTGTTGCCCGTAAAATTTGAGTACATCAAATTTTTTACTATATTGGCGGTGGGGTCTTATGTAGTTTTCGGCAAATTTTGCCGAAGTTGGATACCGTCAAGCGGACACTCCTCTCTTGAATCCAACAAGGATTGCCTCCCTGACCCCTTGTCATTTCCTCTATTTCCTCAATTTCTGTTGCAGTCTTTTTCAGATCTAAAAATTCTCCCTTTTTCTTTTCAAACTCTTCCGGAGGCATGTCTTCAGTAACTACTGCCGCATCTGGCCCGTAGTGTTCATCGGGATTTGCTGTATCTTTAACCCGCTTTCGAAAAAGTTCTTTTCTAGTACTTCTCAACTTGTTATACGATCTTTTTCTCTTCATTCTTTCTACATATTTTCTCTTGAAACCGCTTGGACTTTTGCCAGTCAAAGCTTTGTGGGTTACCCGATGATAATCCCCTCCAGCGTTGAAAGAAATCGCCGCCGCTTGACATCGGACAGCATAAGAATTTCGCAATGAAAAATTGACTCGTTTTCCTCCGACATGTTTGCAAACTATGGCATTGTACTGCTCGGCAACATTGTTGGTCATATTTCTAATTAAACTTGATGCATTGTAGATCAGTCGTGCAAATGCCGATTGGATATCTTGATACAAGCCACACGCCATCATGGCAGGAACCATATTCACCTCGTCATCGTTTGGGGTACAACGAAAGTATCCTAAGCTCTTGCAGTTTTTGTGTTCGCCAAATATATGGGACGGTGTATTTTGCAAATCCTGCGTTAGGCAGTTTACTTTTTCTGGAAAGGGTGTGTCCTCTTTAATACGAAAGTCAATCGCCCTCGTGATGGCAGCCCTCATTCGTTTTGACACCACCACACCACTTTGTTTCTCATCAGCTTTGCAACGGGCGCATTGCTTGATTCACTCCTCGTTCTATCTAGAATGATAAAAATGAACATGCATTGATTTTACCTTCGGCGTTAATTACAATGAATACTATTCAGTATACATCATCTCCTGATGATGATAGCATTGCTGTTGAAACATCGGAGCTGTTGAAATATCGAACATTATCACGTATAAGTTTCGGTGTTTGGGGACTCATCTAATTACTTACGAGTGAGTCAAGTGGATTTACATTTTCCAAATGATATATTTATAGCCTTTTCAGTTAGCAACATACTTACTGCTTATTTCTCGAATCTTCCTGAAGAAATTACGCAGAAGATGATTCTTGCATTCGATTTTTGAACCAGTGTGCTTCCGTAGGGACGTGTTTCCAACAATTTTCGATTAACACTACTGTCTCCATCACCTACCAGCTTAGTAAACTTCAAACCAAGAAGTTCGACGCTTTGCTTGAAACCTTCTGCTATGATTGCAGTTTCCATTTCCGTAGAAGGGCCAGTCCAGTTTTTGAAACATATATGTTCAGGAGTTGTTTCTCCTTTCTTTTCAGCGCGTGCACAAATGCAACAATATTTGTTGAGGATCTGAAGATAAAGTAATTGACCAGTTTCGTAACCAATGATACAAGCCTAAAAATTGATTGTTTTTCGTCATGGAATAAGATATAGGTATAGTATGATTAAGACTTACAACTCCAGAAGAAGCATTATAGTTGACGTTATATGATCTTTTCGACCATGCTCCATCTGCAACTACTGTCACTGTTGGGACACCATCTTTACCAACATTTCCCTTTCCTATTGCTGCCTCTCGTTCTTGACGCGCAGCTTCTTGCATGGTTTCCCAAGCTGCATCATTTATTATACTTGCCACATTTTCGTGACAAGTTTGGAACGTTTCTGGTGCCATAAACGATACATTCAGTGTTGCCAGCAATTCTTCCGTTGCAGAATAGCCGATTCCAACAGAAATTGCAACACGGCAATGTCGTTAATTTTATGGTCGTTTTCCGCATTCAAGAACAAGTTTTCTTTAGTGCCGCACATTTCACATTTCAAAACAAAACTTGTCTGTAATCCCTTTCTTCGTTCATTGCAGCAATACATATCAGAGATAGAGTTGTTACACATAGGATGTTTTTTCATGTTAAAAATCTGACGAAACAAGTATCCCACATCTACCAAACGTCTACCCCCCGGAAACATCTCATCTGGTCGTGATGTTGAACCATTTTCATCCATTGCCCCATGCCCCATTATAGGATCACTGTTGTCATTTTCATGCTCTTCGTCATCATTAATATTTTGTTCATGGCATGAGTGCTCCATTATGGGATAATCTTCATCGTTAGACCCCGTTTCAGAATTATTATTCTTGTTATTTTCTTGGTGCCTAAAGCAATAAAATAATTTCTACGTGACAATAGCTATTTATGCATCAAGAGAGAAACATTATAGCCCCAAGTGCAAGTTTGCACACAGAGCTGTAATTCTAACTCTAATGCCTATTTCTATTAATGATGATTTTGCCATAAGTATAAACCGGCATTTACTTCCGCTCATGAAAAAACAATCGTGAACGTTCGTCTCTACAAAAACCAGGGATGAAAAGCCGACTTTCTGTTTAGGTCGACGAAACAATATTTACGACAGGCGTTTCAGTACTGCACCCACAAACATCTTGTTGTCAAAATTTGGACAAGGAAAATTGTAGGGTTTGTTGGTGAAATTATTGAAAACCTGCTATGCCATTTATACAGGGTGTCCCATTTATGCTTCAAAATATTCCGTGTGCGGATACCTCGCGCTAAAATAATGTGGGTTTGTCGTATAACATTTTTCTCTTAGACGCTTGTTGACTGAGATACAGGGTGTTGAAGTTCTACCAAAACAATATTAATTCTGCTATAACTCAGAATTGAACAAATATTTTTTTTGCGAACTTCATCTAACATTTTTAATTTTTCCTGGCCTTCTTTTTGATAGTAACTGCAAAAGAAAAAGCTGACCAGTGGCGTACATACTAAATGAAACCAAATATTTTGTTTGGAAACAAATGTTACGCCACTGATTTTTTTCAAAATACCATTCAATTTTAACATCTATGTCCTATTCCCTAAAAAATAATATTATTGTTAAATTTTCCTAGAGTTCACCGTTTTCAAAATAATTGCGACTGAAATTATGCAATTATGCATGCAAAATATAGTTCACTTACTGTAATTTATTTTAAGCTTGTTTTTGATACTAGTTCCAAAATAATTTGTGTTTTTGTTTCCAAACCCGACATTAAAATCAAATCAATCAAATTGGAAATAATGTACAAGTGATAATGTTTTTCTTCATCTCGAATAAAAAATTATTATTAGTTAGTTTTTTTGAACTCACGATATCCCATAATTTCAGTCGCAATTATTTTGAAAACGGTGAACTCTACGAAAATTTAAGAATAATACGCAATGCGGTATCCGCACACGGAATATTTTGAAGCATAAATGGGACACCCTGTATAGAAAAACTTTAGCTTACCGACGATCGCCCGATGGTGCCATCATTCGCTGAACCTCGTTTCCATTACAACAACTGGAGGAAATAGTTTTTCTTCTGTAGAAACAAATAATGAGAATATAATGCATTTTTTATGATTATAATAACAATGTAATACCGTACCTATTTTGATTTATTTTAGCCAGATTTTTGGCAATTTTTTTACGGCTTAATCGGCGGCTAGAAGGATAATTAACTTTTTTTCCATGATTTTTTATCCCTTCCTTGATCTTTCCCATTATTTGATGACCGTATCCTCAATTTAAGTATATATATATATATATATATATATATATATATATATATATATATATATGGGTTTTCACACAGCGATATACCGTCTTCCCACTCCCAACCGCCATCGGTCCCTATTTTGTGCGTCTTCTTCTTCCAAATCTCTGTCTTCCATCGCCTCTCTGGCTCCAGCACCCCAAGATCTTCTGGGTCTTCCTCTTTTCGCTTTTCCAGGTGGTATCCATTTAAACAATTTTTTGGGCCATCTATTTTCGTTCATTCTCAGAATGTGGCCAAACCACTTCAAACTCCGTTTCTCTACTCTGTGTACCACTGTTTCGTCTACTTGCATACGTCGTCTTATTTCTTCGTTTGTTATTCTGTCGAGCCTGGATACTTTCGCGCTTCTTCTTAAATAATCCATCTCAACTGCGGAGATCTTCCTTTTAGATTCCTTGTTTAAAGTCCAGACCTCACTCCCATAGCACAGCACGGATTCCACTAATGTTTTCCCCAGCATTTTCTTTGTGTTATTTGAGATGTGCTGGTCCCACCATAAAGAATTTAAGCACCCAAGAAATCTTGGGATCCTCAATTTAAGTCCCAACAAAATCACAAAGACCACCTCTAAAACGTGCGCAATTTGCATCGAAGCTCACTCGAAAGCCGGGACACCCACCACCCTGTTGCCGCCGGTCACAACTTGTCTTACCGCCGCAAGACTCCGCGCAGCGCCATATAACGGCGTAACAGATAATATTCACTAATTTTCAAAAAAACTCATCTTTTCTTATCACTAGGGATAAAAATATTTGAAGGAATCTTTTCAAAACATTTTCCTCGATCATGCTGCGAATTTAAAAATTTAAAAAAGTATTTCCTTGGATTTTCAAAAACACAAGGGCTGTATTTTTGCTAAATTTTTTTCGCACCATGGGGCAGCTTTCTTTACCAACTCATTTGCTGCAAACCTCGTCATAATTGAATGAAGATTAACGAAGTAATTTGATAATTAGTTCTTAAGCTACTAGATAGTGTCCTTAACCCTAGGATGCATAAACCGGGCCCCGGAGTAACATTTGGTTGCTTATAATTTGTATTAACACGTTAACCGCCGCAATGCATTAATTTTTTTATTGTCAGTGGGCCACCATACTAAAAATCTTTTATTTGTATTTAAAAACCTATACAAACATATAAATGCATACATTTATTTAAAAAATCTATAAAAAAGTCTATATATTAATTATTTTGATTATGAAGCAAAGGTGACTCATGCGGCGCGTTAGACAAAAAAAATACCACTAGGCCGCATGAAGCATGCGCGATTCAAAACAACCTATAAAACGTCACGGTATTTTTGACGTTCTTATCGTATTCCTGGTGGATTTCGTTATTAGTTCGTGTTTATGTTAGTTTTGGTTTGTCTAAGTTTGTAGTTTTTTGGAAAAGTAAGTCAAAATCTTTGCTGAATTTGGATCAGAACAATGTTCAAGAGCAACCAGCTAATAAAGCAGAGAGGCATTACCTGCAGCAGGGCTGTCCAACATGAGGCCCGCGGGCCGCATGCGCAAAAAGTATAAATTACCCTCAAATACGAAATATGCAAAATTCTTAAAATAACGATAAAATACAAATAAAAACACGTGTGACGCCACTGGCGACGGATAGAAGGTCGCAGCGAAGTTACTGCAAATCGGACCGATCTTGCTCGATCACCTTCGAATATTCGAGAAGCCACGCGCACGTATATAAGAAGGTTGAGTCAAGCGGGACGGGGAGAGTTAGTTAATAATTGTTCTAGTGTGCGTTACGCACCAATTCTAAAGCCTTTTTAAGCGAAATACTCGGTGAAATATGTCTTCGCAGAAAAGAAAAATAACGAACGAACATCGAATTTATAATGACCGTTGGGAATCAGACTATTTAATCACAAACAACAATAATAAACCCAAAGAATATAATATGAAACGACATTACACTACGTTACACGAGAAAACGTTTCAGCAATATACAGGGGAGTCAAGAAAGGCAAACAACATTTTTAAAAAATGTGACACTGATAACAAATGCAGTATTGCCGCTTCTTACGAAGTAGCGCTGGTGGAAATTGTCAAAGCGAAGAAACCTTTTAGTGATGGAGTACTTAAAATTAATTAAAATTAATTAAAAACTGTGCAACAAAAATGGCAAAACAATTCAATGAAACAAAAATTGCCAAAAAATTCGAAACAGTCTCAGTGTCGCATCAAACAATTGCAAGACCATATTAATCAATATGTATCCAAAAAACTGCATGACACGGTTGAAAAATGTAAATATTTTTCGCTATGCCTGGATGAAACCACTGATCTGTCCAACATTAGCCAGCTTGTAATTTTTATCCGAACTACTCAAAACGACTTCAGTGTAGCAGAGGAGATGCTGGATCTTGACGATTTTTGTGCTCAGCTTGAGGTGCGGAAGAATTGGTGGTTTTTATCCTCTTCTTCGGTGTGGAGGAATTTCGATTTCAGTTTTTAAGAAATTGGCACTTAATTGTTAAAGCAAACAATTTCCAAATTTTCGATAATTGTGCCTATCCTGCCGACTGCGCCAGTGATTTTATTCGCTTCATTGAATACTGTAATACTCCTGGTCGGTGCCGGGCAAGCTCATAGCCCAGGGTTCGCTGGATATAAAGTTTGTTAAAAGTTTATAATGTTTATTCCTATACCACTGTACAATTCTATCTTAATTAATGTATTTGATTATTCTAATAATAAATGCAACTAAAATTTCCGAATTCGGAGTTAAATGAACACACAAGTAAATTAAACGGGTTGCTAAGTTACAGCACATACAGGTGTCTACACCTAGGTGCTCAAACAATTATAATATTTTTACGTAATATTTGTAAAATGTAAAACTACGTATATTACAAAACACTACAATAAATATATTATTATTATTCCAAACGAAATTAATTTGGCCGTAGTCCGGTCCTCGAATGTCGGTAATTCAGTCCGCTGCGCACGGGACGGAGTGCCGTCGCTTCCCTGAAATCCACGCGGAGCTCGGAATGTGAGGTTACTGCTAGCTAAATTATAAATCAAATAATGTTATTAATACACAGGTTATATCAGGCTGGAATCTACGGTGTCGTTACTAAAAGTTAGTACAGGTGCGGTGAATCAAGTTTGTGAATTTGTAAGCGGTCGTAGTTCGGCGGGGTTTTATCGGTTTTTAAATGTTTTACAAATTCAAACTCAGCTTGCCACAGCCGACAGAATTATATTACTTTATTCGTAGTAAATTTACTCGCTGGGGTTTCGCTAGCTGAGGCGAAATACGTGAATTTGCTTTAATTATTCGGGTCTATTTACGGGATAGGATACACTTGCAGAATGCAGTTTGCACCAGATTAATTCAGTGTTCGGGTTTATTTAAACTGGGATTGCGTTTAGCAAAACTCGGGATTACGATCCCAGGTTAGGCCAAAGTACAGAGAAAAGTAATTGCTGTCAGAATGCGGTTTGCACCAGATTAAGACAGAACTTCTCAGGGTTTTTAGGCAGGATTCTCAGGTTTTCGGTAAATGGTATTTGGGTACAAAATTCGGATTATAAATTTCGGTTCAGGACAGGTTTTCTAAGCTCGACTTCTTCCTTCTGGTCTGGACTCAAAAGTTAATGATTTTTCCTCGAGGAGCTCCTTTTGTACCAAGTTTCCATCTGGGTCTCGCTCGGTCTGTTCGCCCTTCGGTTCCCGGGAGTGGGGAAACGCTTCGCTAAACTCCACTTGCAGCGCCGCGCGCGCTCCAACGGTAAATTAACAACGCGAAAATTTCCTATACAAATTTAAAAATGCGTTGTCCCAAGAACTTCGTTACAATACAGTTACAGAAATGATGATAATGAAAGTTGTAAATGGCTTTAAGAAACTCATCGGATGGTGGTACCCCCTGCAGATGTTATGTTATGCATTCAGCAAGAAATAGTGTAAGTTCTAAAGCTAAAGTAAAAATTTACTGTAGGAACTGAACTATACTTTGAATAATTGTAGTAAATATGATAAATTGTATGCCGTTATTCATTAGTTCATACGCTGGGAATGAAGAGGGGTTCAGAAGCGCATCCCAACAATACCAAGACCATCAATCCTCCACCGCCACAATAGTTGTAAAGAGGACCCCTCAAATACCACGCCACTCATAAGTCACACTTAACTAACTTAAAGGCAGTTGCAGTAAAGGTTGTCCGTAACGATTAGAAGAGATATGTGGTGCAAAATGGACAGAGCTCCGACAGATTAGGGAGCCAGGACAAAATAATGTCTTAATGAGAATTATACAAGCAGATTGATCGGTCTTAAGAGAATCTATGTACGCTCCTCTGAATTGCCAGTTGTAGATGAAGAAGAATTAACTCTCAGAATTAATAAAGTTGCCACAACTGTAGTCGGCAATAATATGCTTCAGAACTTGGTAGCAAGCACTCTTTGACAGGTTAGAGAGTATTCTGTCAATGATGGTGCTCATTTTAAGCATTTGTTATAAAAACTAGTAATGTCATTGACAGCCTTTTTTTGCCCCACTGCTGGATATAGGCCTCTTCTTTGCCACGTGTTTCTCCATTAGTAATGTAATGTTTGCAAATTATTATTAAGTATATATTGTGATATGATGTGAAAGTGATATTAGACTGTATGGTCCAATTTTTGCCGAAGCATCTAGCAGCGCTCTTTTTTCTGGCATTTTAGATACACTCTGTATTTTTCTTCTTCTTCTTTTTATCTTTAATTTCATGTTATTATACTTGCAATAATAATTGCTAATATTTAAGAAAAGCCATTGTCTTTAAATATACCATTTATTCAAAAGAATTTTACACCATAGTCGTATGCATTTCAAATCAATAGGCATTATATTATACATGAACAGTTACGTTTTAAATTATAGAATCTACTTGACTAACTTAAAGCAAACCTGTTCCTTATAAACAAAGAAGATACACCCGTGTCGCTATTCAAACATCCTATGTCTACCGTCCTAGGAAATAGAACATGATTCTCATCTTGTGTGATATACTTGTTTTGCACAACAACACAGTGCTTATATACCAATCCCAATACACGTTTATTATAGTTACTTCTTAAGAATTTTACTAATAATTTAAAAAACATACAAACGACACACTTATCTTGTAAGCCTACCTGAATCATTATCTATACACGTCGGTTCATGTGGACATATAATAAGATATAGTCAAAGTTTGCCTATGGAATAAATCTTTGGCTATATAATACATTGAAAGTCAAGCGTACAATCCTCCTTACCGCAACATCCAATTTTTAATGGCCGTTTATCCTCGCAATCCAATGGCAAACCAGGGAGATATTCTACCTAGTACAGCTTCTCGGAAGTAGAAGTGTTTAGGCTTTATAAACAGGCCCACGTTAAGCTGTAGGTCCTCTATGTTTGTGTTAATTTAAACTCTACATCTGTGCAACGTTAAACGCATAACGCCGGCATAGCAGAGAAGGTCGCGACGTCTTGTAAGAAATGAAGCACAAGAAGATATAGAAAGAACGATGTATACTTATGGAAAATAAAATTATAAGTCGCAAATGAAAAAGTATGTATTTTCTGCATAAAATACAAATAACAGCAGTGAATTATTTCCACACAGTAGTGGAATGTTGCTTTGGGTAAAATGTGCAATAGCAGAAGGAATTTACAACACAAAGAAGAGGAAACAGAAGCATATAGAACGTATGAAGTAGGTCTATTGATTGGAAATATTACGCTGGCCTGACCATAAAGCACTTCCAAACTTATGAATATTGCATGCAAGACGGAGTGTTAAAAAATACACAATTTCAATAACTGAAGTAAATGAAAATCCTATAAACAACCCCAACAGCCCTCCCGTGTATGAAATAAAATCTAGTAATCCATAAACTCCGTGCCTTTCCGAAGCTACGAACTGCATTTCTCGGTAATAAACATGAAGTCTTGACATATGATGCCTAAAAATCATCTTTTAGTAACAATAATTACTAAATTCTGGAAAAACGAACAGATGCAAATCAGATACTGAAGAACTTTTTTTTCCTCCCGCTAAAAAATCCAATTTTGCGTAACTGTTGTGCCAATTCCAATTAGTTTGCGATATCTCTAAATCATATTCCAAAGATGTACAGGCGGGTAAACAGTTACAGCTTGCGTGGTTGTTATTTTTCAAAGAATTTATTAAGATCTTGGTTTGTCCAAAAAGATACGACGCTGCAAAATAGAATAAAAAATGATAATATCAAAAACCTTTTATTAATACCTGTGCAGTTATCGAAGCACTTTTCACTCCCACGACCACAAATTGGCGATGAATTAAATTCTATAACAAGACAAGATTTAGTTTTCGACTTTCATATTATTGCTAATTAAATCTACAGTCTATAAAATTTCATCAATTGCAATTTCAAACCTCGTTGCAATATGTCAAAATTGTCAATATTACAATTTACTTTCGGCTTAGACCACGTCGACATTTGGGAACAGCATTATCAGGTAAGGACCGACCTGTAGCTTGTCTGCCTTTATAAGCATTTGCTCTAGAAGTGTGAGCAATATTTGTTCGTAGGCCCTGCCTGTCTAAACAGGGCCGTGTGCTTATACTATTCAAACCTTGGGGCGGACAAGGATATGGTTGTTTTCAATCTCAATTGCTTCACGTATGATACCAGGGAAGTAATGAGGCACTCTGGCAAGTACCCGAGCATTGTCAAAGTCCGTCTTATGCCCAGTTAAACCAGTATATTCAGCCACCGCAGATTTTGTGATGCGTATATGTTTTGCGTTTATGTTTGCAAAATATGAAATATGTTTGAAAAACACCTTTTTCAGTTGGAATGGCATATTGTATGAACAGGTTGAAGGAGCGGCTATGGGTTCACCGCTATCACTTGATATTGCAAACATATACATGGAAGACTTTGAAACCAAAGCTTTGGCAGCAGCTGTTCTTAAACCTAAATCCTGGTTCAGATATGTAGACGATACGTTCGTCATTTGGTCTCACTGACGCCAAACACTAGAACAATTTCTAGTACACCTAAACTCAATACATAATCAAATCATAATCAAAAATGGCAGTATTCCATTCTTAGACGTACATGTTACACGTAAACCAGATGGCAGCTTGGGGTACGCGGTTTACAGGAAGAAAACACATACAGACAGGTATTTAAATGCAAATTCGCATCATCACCCGATGCCGAAAGGAACTGTGCTAAAAACTCTAACAACCAAAGCAGTTCGAATTTCAGATGCAGAACACCGACAACAAGAGAAAACTCATCTCTTGATGTAGTTACAACAAAATGGTTATACGGCCACAAAAATTCAGAGAGCAATCCGCAATGTGGAACAGCCCAAGGCTAAGGAGGAACTGGCACCTCCGGAAGGCTTAGCTTTTCTACCTTACAGTAAAGGCACTACTGATAAGATTGGGCATGTTTTTAGAAGGTACAGCATAAAGACAGTCTTTAAGACTAATGAAACTTTGGGAAACGGTTTCAGATCCGTAAAGGATCATATATCAAATTTAAAATCATCCGGGATCTACAATATCCCTTGCTCCTTTGGCTCAAACTACATCGGACAAACTGGTCGTTCCATTGAGTTAAGATTGCGAGAGCACTGTTGTGTATTAGAATAGTTTTATTAGTTTAGTAGGTTGGCAACAAAAAGTAACTAGTAGAAAACGAAAAGATATGTGATGATTCATATTGTCATGTCGGAAGCCAATGCCTGCACCAATAAAGTTTGTCGTGTAATAAATGCGTTTTATTAATCACTGAAGATACAACATTTTGGCGACGAGGTAGTGGAAAGTCGAGTCCGAGTCTGTCTGTCTGTTTTAAAGTGCTACACGAGGTAGTGGAAAGTCGAGTCCGAGTCTGTCTGTCTGTTTTAAAGTGCTACACGAGGTAGTAAAAAGTCGAGTCTGTCTGTCTGTGTCAGTTCTGCGAGTGTAGTAATAATGGCATTAATTGGTCAAATTGAACATTACAAGTCAAGGGAAGATTTTAAATCGTATGTGGACCGTATGGAACAATTATTCATTGTTAATGAAGTGCCCGCAGCAAGAAAAGTAGCATTGTTCATTACGTTGATGGGTCCAGAAGCGTACGGAGTGCTAAAAGATTTGGTGTCACCAGAGGTACCTTCTCAGAAGAAGTACGAGGACCTAGTGCAGGTATTACAAAAACACTATGCACCAAAAAAACTAGTAATTGCTGAACGATATGCATTTTATAAGTGTATGCAGAGAAATCATCAGTCGGTGAGTGATTATGTAGTAGAAATTAAAAAATTAGCTCACAGTTGCGAATTTGGTAATTTTTTAAATGAGGCGTTGCGAGACAAGTTTGTCTGCGGTCTTAAAAATGAAGCTATACAACGTAAATTGTTAGCAGAAAAAGATTTAAAATTTGAGGCAGTAGTGGAGACAGCAAAAAGTATGGAGTGTGCAGATACTCAAACTAAGTTGTTGCAACCAGGAAGTCTTAATAGAATGTCACAAGTCCAAAAAGGGAAGTTCAAACAAAAGGAACGTCAAGCTGAGTCAACGTTACGTCAGTCGACTAGTAGAACAAAGGATCAAGTAAAAGTCCAGTCCAAGGAATGTTGGAGGTGTGCAAGATTTCACAATCCTGATGAGTGTCCAGCACGTCACTGGGAATGTTACCTGTGCAAGCAAAAGGGTCACACATCGAAGAAATGTAGACGATCAAGAGTGAAAACTGTAGAAGAAGACGTCGAAGAGGAAATAGTAGAGTCTGACGAAGTAGAAGAATATGTTCTAGGTAAAATCAATAGAGTCGTACAGAATGAAGCTCATATGGTAGAAGTCGAGATTAACGGAGTGGACATTTCAATGGAAATTGACACAGGGGCGTGTCGTAGTGTGATGCACGTAAGTGAGTTTCAGAAACAATTCTGTCAAAATAAATTGGAAATACCAAAATTTAAACTGAAGTCTGTTTCAGGAGAAAAATTGTCTGTAGTAGGTATTTTTAATGTAAAAGTAAAATGTAATAAGCTGGTTAAAAACTTAAGTTTAGCTATAGTTGAGTCAAGAGAACCATTTACTGCATTATTAGGAAGAGATTGGTTAGATGTCTTATATCCGTATTGGAAAACTAATTTTAAAAATAACGTAAATAGGTTAAGTCCGTTAGTTAGTCAACCGAAGGAGATTGGTCTGGTGCCGAACAAAAAGGAAAGTTTGATAATTTCGGTAAAAAATAGGTTTAAGGATTTACTTGTATTGGATAGGTCATCGCACATAAAAAAATTTGTCGCACAATTGAAGTTAAAAGAAGGGGTAACACCTATATTTCATAAAGCATATACAGTACCATATGCCATAAAAAGTCAGGTGGAGTTAGAATTGTTAAATTTGGAAAAGTCTGGTATTTTAACGAAGGTGCAATATAGCGAATGGGCAAGTCCAATAGTAGTGGTACCAAAGAAGCAAACAGGCATAAGAATTTGCATTGATTATAAGGCAACTGTAAATAGAGTACTTGATGTGGATCATTACCCGCTCCCACTGCCCGATGATATTTTTGCGGCATTAAACGATGGTAAATTGTTTTGTATTCTTGATTTATCAGGGGCATATCAACAATTGTTATTAGAACCAAAGTCTAAAGAATACCTCACAATAAACACACACTTAGGTCTTTATCAACCAAATAGGTTACAGTTTGGGGTATCAAGTGGTCCATCCATATTTCAGTCAGTCATGGATAGAATGTTACAGGGCATGGATAATGTGTATTGTTATATTGATGATATAATCATTAAAGGAGCAGATCTAGAGCACTGTTATGCAACGTTAGTGGAGGTTCTAAATAAACTAAGTAGTTATAATGTCAGAGTTAACTGGGAAAAGAGTAAATTCTTGGAACAAGAAATTGAATTTCTAGGTCATGTAGTCAGTAAGGATGGGTTAAAACCTATTGAGCAAAAAGTCTTGGCAATAGTTAAAGCGCCTGCGCCTGATTCAGTTCAGAAATTGAAAGCATACTTAGGATTGATAAATTATTATGGGAAATTCTTACCTAGATTGTCAGATAGCTTACATCCATTGTATAATTTATTAAAAAAGGATAGTACATTTATATGGACGCAAGAATGTCAACAAGCATTTCATTTAAGTAAACAGTTAATGTTAAAAAATAAGCTGTTAGTACACCATAATCCAAGTAGGGAACTCTTTGTAACTTGTGATGCAAGCAGTTACGGAATTGATGCAGAACCTATTTATTTTGCTTCTAGTACTCTCTCAGAAGCTCAAAGAAATTATTCGCAGTTAGAACGTGAAGCTTTGGCTTTAATTTTCGCTGTGACTAAGTTTAACAAATTTCTATTTGGAAGATTGTTTATTTTAGTCACTGATCACCAACCATTAAAGAGTATATTTGACCCAAGTAAAAAGATACCTGTTACTGCTGCAGCGAGGATACAAAGGTGGGCAATTATTCTTTCGGGGTACAGATATGAAATAGCATATAGAAAAGGAACCTTGATAGCAAATGCGGACGCTCTTTCGAGGTTGCCTTTACCAGAAATTACAGACGTTCCTGAATCTATAAATTCATTTAATTTTAGTGAAACAATACCCTTGTCATATAAAGAAATCGCTACTGGAACAAAGAAAGATGTAGTATTGTGTAAGGTTTATGATTTTGTTATGAGAGGTTGGCCAGAACATATGGAGGAGGATGTATTTAAACCTTATTTTGTAAGAAGAACAGAACTAACTATTGAGTAACAATGTATTCTATGGGGTAATAGAGTGGTGGTTCCTGTAAAACTTCAAAAGCAAGTGTTAGAATTGTTTCATGAATCACATAATGGAATTGTCCAAACCAAGATGTTAATTAGAAGCTATTGCTGGTGGCCAAAAATAAATGAGGACATAGAAAATCTTATTTTGAAATGCGAAATCTGTCAATCAACTCAAAATTTTACTAAAAGTAGTCCATTATTGCCCTGGTCCAAAACAAATGTGAATTTTGAAAGAGTTCATATAGATTTTTTTTTCAAAAATAATAGTACGTATTTACTAATAGTGGATAGCCGGTCTAAGTGGTTAGACATTCATATAATGTCAAATACAACAGCAGCTCAAACTATTGAAAAATTATGTAAAACATTTGCAATAGTAGGTTTACCATTACAATTAGTTAGTGACAATGGTCCACCTTATACGTCTAACGAATTTATAAAATTTTTACAAGCTAATGATATAAAATCCATTAAAAGTGCCCCATACCATCCTCAATCGAATGGTATTGCAGAAAGGAATGTACAGACTGTAAAGAAAGCATTAGATAAACAATTAACAAATTGTAGGGGAAGGTTATCGATAGAACAAAAATTACAGAATTTCTTATTTGTTTATCGTAATACTCCAAATTCAACTGGAATGTCACCAAATGAAATGTTATTTAAACAGAAACCTAGAACTCGTTTTGATATACTAAAACCTAACCATGTTGTGGAAAAAGCACCCAATATACAATTGAAACGGAGAATTTTGTACACTGTAGGTCAAAATGTATTATGTAAAAACTTACACGGTGAGAAGAAATGGGTAAAGGGTAAAGTTGTTACAGTTTTTAGTAATATTACATATTTAATTGATATAGATGGTGTTATTAAGCAGTTTCATGCAGATGCCTTGAGACCATGTTATTTTACAGATCAGATGACAGATAATAATTTTGATGTAGGTAGGCAGGATAATAATACCGATAAAAGTAATGTTAAGGTAGATGCAGAAATTGTAACTGATTCTGTAAAAGATAAGATATTAGAGAATACAAACCAAAATTGTAGTAGTAAAATACCAGTAGAACCACAAACGACTCGAAATGTTAACTCTCCTAAAACAGAAGGGTCTACTGAAAACCCAGGTACACCATGTGTACGTAGGTCAAATATAATTAGGAAACAACCGATTCGTTTAAACTTGTGAAACTTTGTAATAATTACTGTTTCTGTTAATAAATAAAAATGTATGATTTATGTATCTAAAGGAGGGAGAGATGTTGTGTATTAGAATAGTTTTATTAGTTTAGTAGGTTGGCAACAAAAAGTAACTAGTAGAAAACGAAAAGATATGTGATGATTCATATTGTCATGTCGGAAGCCAATGCCTGCACCAATAAAGTTTGTCGTGTAATAAATGCGTTTTATTAATCACTGAAGATACAACAGGGGGGAGGCAGTAGCGTGGCCGCCATGTTCCCAGAACATAACTCCCCTAGATGTCTTTATGATGCCATATGAAGAGTTTGGTTTACGAGACACCTGTTGAATCTGAAGAAGATCTGTTAGCATGTATTCTGAATGTAGATCAAGAACTCCAAGTCTCCAAACAACGCCTGGCATTTTTGAAAGAGTATACCAACGTTACGGTCGCACTAGAGGAGTAACGAGCCTCCACATGCATACACCTTACGTGAGGCAGGTTAAGCACCAACACGGTAACCCGCAGAGTCGGGCCCTGTTGGGTATAGCACAAACTAGCTTAGCCTTGCCTCACACCAAAGCGATGGTTCTATAAGACTTATGAAAGCTCCATAATAATAATAAAATAATACCAAAATATGCATCTAAGTTGTCGGTCGTCATTTTCAGCAATTATTGTAGTGTTCGACAAATAAATAAAGTTATTATAAGCATTACTTGTTGTGTTAACTAGTATGAGCATTACTTCTAGTCTAGTTTTAGCTCGAAAACAGTGCGTTTCCGGATATGAGTTTCTTATTAAACGTTAGCCTCTTTTGAATCTCCTACATACCCTATACATTTGTAACAGTATTCATTAACACCCTGTATAGAGAATTTTGTTTTCATATTTTTTGGCTAGGCCTACATAATATGAATTCATGTTAGATGTGTAATATTTGTTGTTTATTTGGAGTCTGTTAGGATGTTATCTTTGTTAGCTATCTTAGAAGAAGAATCGTTATAACACGAACAGTTGTATTTTGTTCCTCATTTACACACTCTTTCAAGAATTAATTCACATACTTATTATTATTATTAATTTAGACATTTATTTTATGCTTATAAAAGATGTTTATTTTACAAACTGAAAATAAACTGAAATGAGTTTTCTTCAACTCCGCAAGCGGTTACACGTATTTTTAGCGCTAAATTTTTTATTAGTTCCTTAAAGTGCCAGTACTCCTTGAAACGTTTTTACTACGGCTTCTATTCCTCGTTTCGTGTTTTCAAATTCGTGTCGGTCTCACACGCAACAGGCATCGTACATGATACTTCTGACTGAGGTGCGTTTGAATTTTTACAGCTATTGCGAACAGGTAATGCATGTTAATATTTAAAATAAAATAGTCGCGACAGCAGAACTCTTCTCTATCCCCAGTGTATTAACCGTACAACCAACAATATCGAGACCAATTTTCGGGCAATTCGCTGCGCAAGCCTATACATATTTTATTCGATATTCTCTAGTACGAAATGGAGACGCACGAAATAGCATGCAAATCGCGAATTTTATTGACGACATTCTCAACAGAGGCTGCAATATTCGCGGGTAGGCGACAATTTGCATTTCTGACACGGTTTGCTCTTTTTAAACCATTTACCAAAAGAGCACAGCCGCTGGGAGGGCACAGAAGCCACAATGCGATGATACATAATGAAGTCCCAAGTTTGTCCATTTATTTTCCTTAAGTGACAATGTTCATTTGCCTTATTATTTCAATTTTCTGGCTTTCAGCACAAGATCTTGGGATAAGTTATTTTATATTCTTGTCTCCACAGTCTTCGGGATATTTAATGCTATTTCTATTTCGTTGAGAATACCGCCATAGAAGTTTGCAAATCATTAATTATTGGTCGCTGAGTGGCTATATTTGTGTGTGTTTTCAGAGATACTTTTTAGTACCTCCACCGTCCTAAACGAGAAAAAAACCGTAAACAATCTTAATTAATATAAGTCTGCAACATGCCTCAGTCCCTATCAAAATCAAACAAAAGAACGAATTAATTTGCCCGCAGAGAAAACTGTGTCGGTGGATATAATTAATCACGCAACATTTTCAGTGATTCGCCGCGATACATACAGTAAACATAATTAAATTTTAGTGACGTAACGATACGTCATGTAATTAATCAATGACGGCCATGTTACGACGTCATTATGTGCGTAATAAAAATTTTGCCTACACTACTCGAACATAGAATTAAATGAAAGCAGCTGTGAAAACAACGACATTTATTTTCAGCTATGTTTTGTCGGAATATCTCATGGAATTAAAGTATAATGGTGAGTGTCTGTAAATTATAGTAACCTTGTTCTGCAGATAATTAACGATGACATAATTATATAAATTGTAAATCCGACAGCGATATGATCGTATTTGGCTAGAGTAGCGGACTTAGCTCCTCCACCAAAGGTGGGCGACGAGTTCGAATCCGGTCGCCATACTTGTCAGGAGTGTCTGTAAGCGTTATTATCATTTTTGATTGTTATAAACTACCTATAATAATTAAACGGTTATTTAAGGTGATACTGGAAAAATATGAAATGAAAACAAATTGCGCGCCCCGTCACCAAGTTTAAATTTATAATTTGTGTCATTAAAATGGTACATTATGCGGCATATGAATGCTACAATTCGAAGAAGAAAATCGCTAATGTGTATTATTTTCGGTATAGTTGGTCTCCCTAAGTAGCTTCACAACAGCTACTAGTAGTAGTACCACTCACTCTAGTATATCTATTTAGTGATATAATAAGGTACAAGAATCGGCAGTACGAGGGCAGCCTTGACATCAACAAAGAAAAAAAAAATTGTTGTAACAAACTTATTTATTGCTTTTCAAAATATTCCCCTTTAAGATTTATATACTTTTGCATGCGTTCAAACCAATTCACAAAACATTTTTTCCACTCTGAAGCTGGTATCTCAAAAACATTGTTTTTGAAGGCTTCAACAGTTTCTTGAGGTGATGAATCGTTGTCCACGCATTTTTTGTTTGACATTCGGAAACACAAAGAAGTCGTTAGGCGATAAATCACACGAATACGGACAATGAGACACTAATTCGATGTTTTTCTCCTTCAAATAATCAATTTTTTGACGTGTTGTGTGAGAGCTGGCATTGTCATGATGAAGAATGATGCCACGTTTTCGGTTGTTTTTTCTTATTTCTTCGACATCTTCTGGCAAACAAATTGTTGTATACCATTCAGCGTTAACTGTTCGTCGGTCCTCTAAAGGAATGTTTGCGACATGTCCATTACAACCGAAAAAACAAGTGATTATTTTCTTGGAAGTGGTTCGTGAATGAACAACTTTTGTGGGATTCGGTTCATCTTGGAACACCCAAACAGTGAATTGTTGCTGAGTTTTAGGTTCATACGAATATATCCAAGGTTCGTCAGCTGTTACCAATTAACACGAGCCTTTTTTTGAGCTTCGGTCAAATTATGCGAAATCCACCGGGAGCAAAGATCTTTTTCAGAGCTAAATGTTCATGCAAAATCGAATGTACTGCAGTCTTCGATATGCCCAAGGATGCCTCTATCTGACTGTAAGTAACATGCCGATCTTCTTCAATCATGTTACGCACAGCATGTTTTTTGGTATAACAAGCGATTTTGGTCCAGCTTCACGAAATTCATCACTGACGGACGCACGACCACGACGAAATTATGCAATTGTAAACAGTCTTTTATGATAGTGCTTCATTACTAAAAGTTGAACGAAGCGATTCTATGCATTGTTGTTGAGTTAGGCCTTTACTAAAATCGTAAAAAATCATCCAATAAAAACCTTTACCTGAAATTTCAATTTTTTCACAAAATTGCTTTTTTCAAACGTTCACTGTAAACAAACTACGCTGCCAATTGCTAATCTGCCACTGTTTTCACAATAACAAATGTCAAATTTTATTAAAATAGTAGTCACATATCTCAATATCGTCACCTAGTGGTCGTTTGTAAAAACTTAAAAGGCTGCCCTCGTATGCCACGAGTAACATTTGTTTGTACTTATTTCCAACTTTTATTCCAAGTAAAATATCATATATAGGGTTATTTAAGTTCGAATTCCGCAGCTTACTATTGGAATGCCGCAGATCGTAATAGATGCCAAGGCGATTACATTCAGACAAAGTTTTAATAATATGTATATTAAAATTTCTCAATTTAGGGAGGTTCTGACAACAATAACGAATGGCGCCATTTTTCAGTCCGACTGCAGTCATTTCAATGTAAGCATAACCTACATTTTACAACAATAATGTACGTAATATATTACTATGGTTATTCGTCCTTTAATAATTATAATTATCGCTCCATGTTGGTGGCGACAAAAAGTTGCTGTATTAATAAAAATCGTGGAATAAACAAACAACGTATGCCAACTAGCTCAAAGATAAAACTGTTATCTCAGGGAATTACTCGTGGCTTCGTCTCGTACAAAAAAAATTGAAAACGTTCAACAAAAAATAATAACACGTGCAAATTCGTAGAACCGTCACTTTGCTTTAATGTCACCGTAACTAGTTTATCTTTTATCAGCACCAACCTTTACACTGAAGTTTGGCACGCTAAAATGCCCCTGGACGGCTATTCATCTAGTACCCAGATTGCATACACCTCCATCTGGTTGCTACAGCTCTCCGTGAACTCCCGGCTCCTCCCGACACATCGTACTTTACCATTCTTTACTTGCGACGATTAAAACCACATTTCGTTTAATGATGCTGTATTCTCCATTTTTTATGACATCCAAATAAAAAGCCCGAAAACAAACCCCCAAACAAAAACAAAAACCAACTTCTCTAATTTACCTACCTTAACTACCAATGAAAATACAAAGATTATGACAGATAAGAAAACTGTCATGCTGTCAAAACCCATTTTTTTAAATATTATTAATTTACACAACAAATCATAATAAAACATTTAGATGGCATTTTGCCCAATTAGTATTTAAGCCCCCCCATTATAATATCACAGCAATATTTATCAAATCTTTACAGCCAATTATATGAATAATACGAAACTATATCACGTGACTTGTATTAGCCAATGAATTTGTACCGCCGCGGTGAGAAGTTCGGCGTTCATTCCATCTCTGTAGGAATTTATGCTCTAATAGTTCTCACGGAAGCAAATTTCTTCCAACACACATTCGGCATTAAAATAAATACTTAACGTAGGGGAGAGGTATCTAACTACGTAAAAATTACATAATTAGCAAACGGAAAAAATTCTCATCAAACCAAGTTATGCACAAAAAGTTAATTCTAAAATGGTACTTTTTGTGTATAACTATTCCAATTACGAAGATCTCTTATATTCTCGTCATAAATTTAACTCGTGTGAAACTTAAAAATTACTAATTATTTAAAAACTTGTAATCTATTTAACGCCGAGTCTCTGGAAAAAAAGAGTTCGCCCTTTGAACTCGTAGTATTTTCATATTTAAAGTGCCTGTGGTTTTCATAAAAAATGAACAAAACAATTCGCTTTGACTTGAAATTGTTTCTGCATATTTGCGATATAAATTACTTTTCGGAATGATCAATCCATTGTTCCATGAGATCATCCTAGCTGTCAATTCATTGATAAGGGAAGCAATGCTCGTGTGAGCTTGCAATCTACATAATTTTCTTAAATGGCAGACGAAAAATAACATTTTCAGACATTTTCACAATTTAGGAGTTGGAAAGTATATTTTAAAATATTTTATTTAAAATGCCACAGGGGTAGTTTTAAAATCATTTTGGTGAATGTCCTTCAAACTTTAAAATTCAAACAAATGTTTACATTTTAGGGGTTGAAAAGTCTATTGAAGATATATAGAGGGGGCTGTAGAGCCTCAATGGGGGTATCTTTAACGTAATTGAGATAAATATGATACAGTAAATGTATGCAATATGTATGCAGTCGAGGGTTTGTAAGTATTTTTAAGCAATTAAGAATATATTTAAACAAACAAATGATTAAATATCTGCATGTACTCTACTCTACAAACCTGGACTGTAACGAACACCCATTTAACATTTATACGGGCTGTATATTGACCTCTACACAAACGGTTTCTGTACAATTTGATGTCATTGATGTTGTCTTTTTTTTTTCTCACTCATTTATAAATTATTTTGCAGGAGGTTTTTTGTTTGGGTAGTTGTAAGGCATTAAGAATTTATTTGGTCTTTGTAAACTTTGAATCATGTAATTTATTATTATTAACTATCAAGTTATTTTTCTCACTTGGCTTTTTAATTAAATTTATAATATGCATTCCTATTTCCTGATTACTTAATTTTAATTTACATTGGCACCAAGAAAATGATTTATAATTGACAAATTTATTACTAATTTCTATGAATCTCCTTCTATTTCAATTTAATGTTTCTGTTTAACAGAAAGCGTCAGTTTTCATAACATAAACTGCTATAGAACTTCCTTTAGAAGTTTAGAAGTAGCTTATCTTTTATTCAGTAACATTGCATACGCCCGATTTATATGTTTTGTTTTAATACGGTGCAGATGTCAGCAGTTGCTTTAGTTTGGATGTAATAAGAGGGAATAATAATAATAATAATTTTGTGTTAAATATTTTTAAATAGAAAAAGAGTTTTTTAATGTTCGTCACAATTCTGCAATGTTGCAAACCTTCAGAAATTCCAATCAATTTGTTACAGTCGCAAAAAAGACTCACGTTACGGCGCCAATTTGTTACAGGCCAATCGAGCTTTTTCGACGATTCGTAACTATCTTGATGGAAAAGGGCCTACAGCTTAGCTCAAAAGAGTAGGGGGAGTTCGTGAAAATCGCTTATGGGAGAAAATCTTTAGTTGTGTACAGGGCGAGTTAAAATAAGTGGGCGCCACCTTCCAAATCCAGCTGATTGTGTAGGTTCTCGTGGAAGGCCGAGAAGCCAACAGCTCACGTGAATGGAACCTACCTTTATTTTGTGCCTCCACCTATATATTTAAAGCTTGCAAAATTCTTACACCAGCAAGTACATTAGACACAATAAGAGACAGTAAACTTTAAAACACATATAATGAAACATATGGCAAAATACAACGAAATGACAAGTTATAACACCAAAAAGGTTGAAGTACAGAATTAAAACCCTTGAACGTTCAGGAAACTGGACTCGCCGCCACTGGTGCAACGAGATTTACGTTCTGTAATAGCTACGAAACACCAATGACGCTGAAGTTCACAAAAATAGAATATAATCTAGTAGTTTTATTGTAACACCAATTAGCATCACATATGACGACTGAAGGTCGCCTTTTCCCTGTAATTACGGGACATTAAGTTTGAATTCTGCAAGCTAACGCAAGCAAAAAAAAAGTGAGTTTGTCACAACACAAAACTGAAAGTTTCTTTTATCTTGAATTCCGGTGGAGGGCTCAAAACGAGGCAGGCATGACGACGGCGATTTTCGGTTGCGGAATCAAAAAAATATAGAGAGGAGGAAGCCAACGTCCTTTGGGGCAGCGTTGGGACGAGGTTTAGCTGGTACGCCCCTGTAGAGGGCCAAGCTGGTTTCAACTGGGCCAGCTAGCGTGGAGACAGAAGCGAGGCTTTTTCGGACGACGGGAACAAATCAAATTCCAGCAAAACACTTGCACGATTTCCCTTTTACATCACAAAGATTCGAACTAAATTCGACAGGAGCAATTATAATCTTTAATTGTCCAACACCAAGGCGTACATTTTGCTATCGCTTATGTATATATCCGACGGTTAAGTCGATTTACTTTTGCTCTACAGCAAACAAAACGGTACGGTAAAACGTAGGATAGCAAAGCGCCGCGTCTGGCGGAGATCTAAGGCTGACTGAATTAAAAGCGCAACGGGGATCAGCATCCCCCTCAGAAGGTTGCACCACATTACAAAACGTTACACAAGACGTTCTAGAAGAAATTTGTTTAACACACGAGTTCCAGGAAGCGTTCGAGGTCGAGCGCAGAAGAAAAACAAGAGCTTGCGATTTTAACACAAAAGAAACTGTTAACATATCTCGAACTTCGAAAGACAAAACTAAATAGTGAAACGGTAACCCAAAATAGGACTTCAATTAAAATAACGATATTCATTCCTAACGAAGCGGCAAACAAATTATGGAATTAATTCAAGTGTAGCGGCAAATTTGAAAATCACATAACACGCAAAGGCGGGATTTCCATTAAGAGATCAATCGCTTACCAATTTGCTGTGCAACTTAATATTAAACATCGTTTTAACACTGATACTGAGAAGGCTGGTTATGACTGGCTCAGTTTCTTTCTCGACGTCCCCACATAAGCATACGAAAGTCTGAAGGTGTATCCCTTGCCCGCATAAACTCGAAGAACCGTGAAAAAGTAAATCAATACTTCAATTTATTTCAGGAGATAATGGAGGAACACAAACTGTTTGATAAACCAGGTAATGTTTATAACATCTATGAAACGGGGTTGCAGTTAAACAATCGCCTAAATGAAGTATTAGCAGCTAAAGGATCTAAAGCTGTATCTACCATTACTTCGGCAGAAAAAGGCGAAACAATTACTCTAATAGCCTGCTGCAGCAGGCAGTTTTCTTCCTCCCGCTGATACAATGAAAGGGCATAATAAAAAGAAGGAATGGGAAGATGAATTCCCCCAGGATCTGTCCTCTACATGTCGCAGAAATCTGTCTACGTAAATGCAACACTCTTCCTACAATGGTTGCGTGAACATTTTATCCCAAGGCAACCAATGGGTAAAGTGTAGAGACGCAAGCTACCCTCCGAAATTCCCAGAGAGGATGCTGAACAATAGCAGCCACATTCATCTGGTGAAACGCGTACTTTCCCATGCTGCTGACGTAAATCATTTTATTGTTATTTATTTATTATATTATTATTATTAGCGTGGGAAGGTACGCAAAACCATTCCAGTACAGCAGCAGTGAACGTGCAGTTATTATTGTTATTTTCTCCCGTGATTTTGTTATCTGGAAATTGTTGTTATTTGTTGTAAATAAATTGTTGCATATACGTGGTAGTTTTCCTCATATATAAGCTAACAAAGTGGTGACCCAGCGACGTTTTAAAAATCGTGATCGCAGTAAGTTCTAATTTAACATTTTGTGTCGTTTATTTTTTGTGTGTGCAACGACCTTTAATCAACGTAAAATGTCAACAAATGACAACTTGGCTGCACAAGGATCAACAGAGCAACCGCCTGCGTCTGCAGCGGAAGTCAACAGAGTTTCCAACCACGTTCCTCCATTTTGACCTAAAAACCCAATCTTTGGCTTTGCCAGCTGGAAGGACAGTTCAACCTCTACGGTATTATTCAGGATACCACAAAATTCTAGTATGTAATATCTCAGCCCGATAATAGATATGCGCAAGAAGTATAAAACATTATAACTTCGCTTCCTGCCGGTAACAAGTACGAAGCCGTAAAGAATGAGTTGATCAGCCGTCTCTCAAGATTACGCGGCTCAAACGACTGATGGAGCATGAAGAGATCGGCAACATGACGGCGTCACATTTTTTAAGGCATCTTCGAAACCTTGCCGACGACACAGTACAGGATGAGTTTCTGCGCACTCTCTGGCTAAACCGCTTGCCTACTGTAATGCAAGCGATATAGGCAACACAGACAGATTTAAACCTCGCAAAAATTGAGGATGTAGCCGATAAAATCAAAGAAACGTCAATTACAGAGACCTCGCAGCATCCCAGCAAACACACAAAGAAGTCAAACATTTTTTGCATTCCGGTACATCTTTACAATTAAAACAAATCTATTTGCCCACAGCGAAAGTTAATCTATTTTGTGATATGTCAACGCCGACAGCAAGACCTTTCATTACGATGCCATTTCGACGCCAGATTTTCAATTCTTTGCACTGTCTATCTCATCCGGGAATTCGCGCCATAACAAGGCTGATTACGAAACGCTTTGTGTGGCCATTCATCAACAAAGACTGCAAAGATTGGACCCTAAGCTGCATCGCTTGCCAGCGATCTAAAATTACGCGGCACAATCAGCACCCCTGGGTTCCTTCAAGATGCCAGACGCCAGGTTCCAACACGTACACGTGGACATAGTCGGCCCTCTGCCACACCATCAGGGTTCAAATACATCCTCACGTGTATGGACCGTTATGCCCGGTGGTCATAGGCCATCCCAATAGAAGAAATTACAGCGGAAACCGTGGCTAAAGCATCTTTCAGCGGGTGGATAGCACGCTTTGGCGTTCCACGCGAAGTTACCACCGATAGAGGAAGCCAATTCGAGTCCTCCCTCTTCAAAGAATTGACTTATCTTACAGAAACTTCACATCTCAGAACCACAGCATACCATCCAAAGGCCAACGGCATGGTGTAACGTTTCCACCGTCAACTGAAAGCTGCAATAAAATGCCACGAAACCGAGAACTGGACCGCTATCCTACCAGCTGTTCTTCTTGACATCCGCACAGCCCACAAAGAAGACTTTGGAACAACCGTGGCCGAGCTGACGTATCGGGACAACATCCGCTTGCCTGGTGAATTTTTTGATTCACAACCAGCACCGGAAACTTCAGACTTCGTCAAGCAACTTCGTCAACGGATACGACAGCTGCGACCAACACCGGCTTCCCGTCATGGCAGTCAATCCACTTTTATATTTCAGGAACTGGCCAGCTGTAAAAATGTTTTCGTGCGTCACAACGACGTTCTACGCTCTCTACAACCTCCGTACGATGATTCTTTTCCGGTCGTATCTAGAGCCGAACGAACGTTTGCTCTGAACGTTCGCGGCGAAGATGAAACCATCAGCATCAACAGACTAAAACCTGCTTTCATACTAGCCGAAGAAAGTCAGCTTCCAAAAACTTTTACCACGGTTCCCACCTGCATTCAAGCGGACCCGGGCTCATCTACGTCGAACCAGTCCCAGCTGCCTAAAACCATAAGCACACGTAGTGGACATGTTCACTTCCCGGAGCGCTACCAAGCTTAAATTCCACCAACGCTATCACTGGTAAGGGGGTACTGTAGCGACGCAAGCTACCCTCCGAAATTCCCAGAGAGGATGCTGAACAATAGCAGCCACATTCCTCTGGTGAAAACGCGTACTTTCCCATGCTGCTGACGTAAATCATTTTACCTTTATAAGACAGCATGGGAAGGTACGCAAAACCGTTCCAGTACAGCAGCAGTGAGCGTGCAGTTATTATTGTTATTTTCTGTCGTGAATTTGTTATCTGGAAATTGCTGTTATGTGTTGTAAATAAATTGTTGCATATACGTGGTAGTTTTCCTCACACATAAGCTACCAAAAAAGTATTGATGGTACTCGATGGACATTCGTCTCACGTAAATTCGGTAGATATGTCAGAATTTGCCCCCTTAGATAGGAGTTTTTTCAATCCTTGAAGGCACATTATTACGAGGCCTGTCGCGTTTGGCTAAAAAACCATCCTGTTAGGCGTTTGACGAGATTACAGTTTGGCGAATTAGTGAGTGCCTGTTAGGGCAAAGCTCCAACAGTTCTGAATGCAGTCTCTGGATTTAGAGTTACAGGAATAATGCCATTAGAACGTGAAATGGTACCAGCTCCCCCACAATTTGCTATAGACTCTAATAACGACCGCTCTTCACAATCACTAGTTGATCAACGACCTGATGCTAGTGTTCAAGTTGAACCACAAACAGGTACATCGAGGGAGGAGCAACCACAACCCGGTACATCTAGGGAGGCACAACAAGAAACACGAGGAGAAACACCTTCCAAAATCCTTGCTGAGCTATCACCCATCTGATAACGTAGCTGCTGTGAGATAGCAGGTGAAACAACTGGCAACGATTCTTATGTTACCAGGTCACCAGAATCAGAACGGAAGCGACAGGAAAAGGAAGACAAGCGGCTAGCGGCTCAAAAACAGAAGTGAAGGGCAAAGGAGCTTCCTCCTTCTTCAAGTAGTGAAACAGAAATTGAATTGGGGAGTGACGATTCAGCAAGTGATCAGTTCAATAAAAATTATTGCGTGTGTTGTGGAGAAAACTACAGCCAAACAAAGCAGAAAGTAGACGGGATTAAATGTATAAGATGTGGATTTTGGTTACATGAATACTGTACGTCACATAATAACGACTGGTGAACGTGTGGAAGGCTAATTGACAAAGGAAAAGGAAGAAAAAAGCAAAGAATGCAAACTATAAGCCATGGCCATCTCTCCCGGCCAGTTCAAAGTTACATTCTATTTCCAGTTTAATTGGAGCTTATTTGTGTTGAAGTTGGAACGTTCATTAGAAACTAATAAAGGGAGTTGTGTTCAATATTGAAAGTGTTATACCATTTTATAAAAACTATGGCCATCTATCCCGGAATTACCCTATTCAATTAAATTCCCTAACACATTTCTAATGAATACATTGTTTCTATCTTTTCCAGTTTTTACAATAGACATTTCAAGCCCAACAAATATTTTATTATAAAATATGGTTGTGTATGATCTTGAAACTCCACACCTACCACATTAAATAGTTGAATATACATACAGGGTGCTCAGATAATTATGTAAGGCCCAGTAACGTTTATTTTCAATATTTCAAATTTGGAGGTTATAGCAAAATGTGGTGGTGTATGACCTTGGCACGCTACACCTAACAAATTTAACAGGTCATTATACATACAGGATGTTAACTCCTGTAACTATTTTATTTTTAAGGATACGAATGTGGAGCTTATGGGAAAATAATTTAACCATCTAAAGTCGAATTCAAATAAATAGTCAAATTTCGAAAATACCGTGTCTTCTTTAACATGTGTACGGTTTAAAATGTTAATTTTCGATTAAATAGGATTGATTCTACAGATTAATTGATTTTTGAAGATCAAAGAAAGTTTAATCACCAGACAAATGTTTATTTTTGGTTTCCATTGTAAATTTAGATCTAGCAATGCTAAATGCTTGTCACATTTTAATGCCTACTTGCTTGTTTCGTCGAGTACAGTAGCAGGATGAACTTTAAATTGCACACGTGCAAAACGGCAAGAAAAAGCGGAATTTATCGAGTGTTAAGTGCAGTTTTGACAGTAATAGCCATAAAAATAAACCGGACATATATTAAGTGCAACCGCAAAGGCAACACGTGCAGCGCGGTCACTTTATTTCTTTAGTGCATGCGATTAGTGCACAAAGCACCGTTTAGACTTTACGACCTTTTTATTAACTGTGCCGAGTTGTTGCGACTGTTTGTGCTGTTACAAGCGATGTGTACAAAGATGTGCTTTTAGAAGGCTCTGTCTTGTCAAAGTTTCGTGGTTCAGTTTCAGTTTTTGAGTTTTGAAACTTCTGAGGGTGCTTCAGGCAACAGTGAGAATCTTACAGTTTTTAGTGAAAAGTTCTAAACTCCCACAAGTTCTAAAGTACTATTGTAATCATTAATTTTGTCAAAATCGTTTTCTTATAACTACAATTTTAACATTGTTGAATTTTCCACAGGTCGTCTCGTAATCCATAAACGTAGATTTATTTAAAAATCTACTCTTCGAACTAAAAACAGACTAATTTTAAATATTTTAGTTCAAATGGTTCGACAAGTCATCAATTGAAATATTCCGTGTTTGTGCAACTAAAGTTGTGACAGCCAATATGATCGACAACTTTCGAAAATAGGTGAAGGCGAACTAGGAAGGACAGAAAAGTTATAATCTGTTATTTTTGAAATAAATCTTTAAACTGGGAATCACATTAAGCTGCCTCTGAAAGTGGATGTCATTTCTTCTGCCATCTCTTTTTGTAAACAGAATTGTATCACGGATTCCAATTCCCAACTCTTACAAAATTTTATTCATTGCCTGTTTGTTTATTGTGTGAGTATGCATTCGTAGACACAAAGAAGATTTCTAAGGGAAAATGGGACCGCTCTATGAGAAAGTTTGGTACATATGGACATTCGTGGCTTTTTGGGCCACTTGTTTGTTTATTTACTGTAAAGATTGTTACCGATTTCAACAGGCTTGCAGCAAGTATGTTATAGTTTCATGAGCTGTAGCGCCATGCTGTTGGTAGAGTCCATTCTGCAAGTCACCGTTATGCAACGCATTGATGAAAGTTTAAAAACCTGTTGCGCGCTATCTGTGTTCTTGAAAAATATTAAGCTAATTAATCGTCTTAGGCTCAAACCCATCCACAATTCTTTTTGTTCCGGGTAAAGCGTTTCCTCACGGTAAAAATGTGGATTTTTGAAGAGCACATTCTCATGTTCATGGTGTCTGGGAACCAACGACAAAACTCCAGTCATTTTGCATAATCGGGCAGTAGAAGCTCGTGCACAGCAGTTAAGCAACAAGGAAACGTGTGGAAGCTCAGCTTGTTAAGAAACAGCACGAAGGGAAGTCGTAGGTCCATTGGAAACAATTTCTGTATCATTATGAAAATTTTCCTCATTCCACCGTTGCCTTTTTTCCTTAATATGCCAGTTGGTTTCTCGACATTAGTGTATCGAGCGCATTAACGTAAAGTAAATGGAGTAGTAGTTGATCACCAGGTCTGGTTAGTGAGTATTCTTCCAGGAAATCCTGCATACAACTATGAATCAAATACTGCAATGCAACATCAACTCTTTGGCCATTACGAATAGCATTATTTAAGTATAAATACTATAAATTAAACCAAAAATGCTGTGTGTATCACCACGTACATATTTATGTTTTAACATTTTGACATTTTATAACCTAGTAGCATGAAGTTTAGCCTGACGAAACATACTACATAGCCATGAAGTCACGACATACGTTTTCACGTCCGCGGCCTGCTGTAATTTATATTTTTTAGATCACTCTTTACGCCTTTATACAGACTAATTGTATAGATTAGTTCATTCTTGAACAATCATTTTTCCTTTTTATTATTATGGTCATTATAGTAAGTCGTTATTGTTCGAACTTTCACATCACCTATTTTCATTAAATTCATGGATAAGTAGTACACTATAGAAATTACGGGCATTGAAATATTAAGAGTTAAGCAATTAAATTATGACCATTTTCCCCTATAAAGCTTCTTAGATTAAATAAATGTGTATGTTATCGGCGAATTGTTAGAAAGCTGATTCTTACATTATTTTAAGGCGTATGAAATGTGTTTGCCTTCATTGTATAACTTGCCCAAGTGTTGTTTATTATAATACACGCAAAAAAGATTTGCGGTTTCACGAAACCCCTAAAATTAATTTATATAAGGAAATACATATGTGTATTTAGGATACAACCTTTCCCAGTTGTGGAAAGTTTTATCATGGGACCTCAACGGGAATATAAAACATTATTTATTTTTAGTGAAACAACTGAAGTAGGTAGGTAATTTCGTTTAAAATTATAGTAGATAGTATTAGTATATATTCTCATTGGCCAAAAGCCCCCACTTAAACCATGGCGCCCGAGTCTAGGGAAAAGAACAAGAGGGCGACCCTTAATGAGATGGTCCGACGATGCATAGAAACATGCAGGTTTGATGTGGAGATGGTTCGAAGATAAAACTAAATAATTGGAGGTAAACTGGGGAGGACTACATCCGGAAATGGATTGACGAAGGCTTAGGAGACGAAGAAGAAGAAGTAGTATATAGTAGACTATGATTGAAACTAAACCTCATTTAAAAATATTTTCCTGTAAATGATATTAAATAAAACAACATGATTGTGTTATTTAATACTAGTGATGGGCGTATCTCGAATGAAATCATTCGAAATATTCGATTTCGCATGCATCTCCGAGATGCAAGTAATGCAGTCGAATGATAAAAACCTCTCGAATACGTTCGTTTAGTGGCGCGTGCATCTCGAATAGAACAATTCAAAATATTCCATTATGCATGCATCTACGAGATGCGACTAATTCATTCGAATAATAGAAACTTCTCGAATACGTTCGTTTAGTGGCGCGCGCATCTCGAATAGAACAATTCAAAATATTCGATTATTCATGCATCTACGAGATGCGGCTAATTCATTCGAATAATAGAAACTTCTCGAATACGTTCGTTTAGTGGCGCGCGGATCTTGAATGAAACAATTCGAAATATTCAATTATACATGCATCTCCGACATGCGACTATTTCATTCGAATAATAGAAACTTCTCGAATACGTTCGTTTAGTGGCGCGCGGATTTTGAATGAAACAATTCGAAATATTCAATTATACATGCATCTCCGACATGCGACTATTTCATTCGAATAATAGAAACTTCTCGAATACGTTCGTTTAGTGGCGCGCGGATCTCGAATGAAACAATTCGATATATTCGATTATTCATGCATCTCCGACATGTGACTGATTCATTCGAATGATAAAAACTTCTCGAATACGTTCATTTAGTGGCGCACTCATCTCCAATGAAATCATTCAAAATATTGTTATATGCATGCATCACCGAGATGCGAGCAATTCATTCGAATGATGATAACTTCTCGAATACGTTCGTTTAGTGGTGCGCGCATCTCGAATGAAGCAATTTGAAATATTCGGTTATGCATGCATCTTTGAGATGCGACTAGTTCATTAGAATGATAAAAACTTCTTGAATACGCTCATTTATTGGCGCGCGCATCTCGAATGGAACAATTCAAAATATCCGATTATGCATGCATCTCCAAGATGCGAGTAATTCATTTGAATAATAGCAACATCTTGAACACGTCCCTATTTTTGAAATTTGTTATTATTCAATTAAATATGTTATTGTCTTAAGTAGATAAATAAATGAAATAATTTCAGCAATATATATAACTGTTTAAAAATATCAAAATAACGAAAGTTTTGGAACTTATATCGTTAATATTTAATAACCTGTAATATAACACAGGCAACCATAAGATGGCGTTTACAATCAGGTTAATCTTACAATGTGACGAAATTTAAATAAATACAGTGCAGAATCTAGTGGAAGACTGAAAGAAAAGCAGTTCGGTATAGGAGCGGGAGTGCCAGGAATCATCATTCGAAAGGCAGGATGCGAGACACTTCTCGCATTGCCGAAATGCGCGCGTATCTTATATTCGAATGATTCATTCAAATGAATATCTCGATTATTAAAATCATTCGGTTAATGAAATCATTCGATTACGCATTTGCAATTGCATTTTAATTGTTGACTTGAAATACGTATTTAGGTGATCTAAATATCCTGGTGGTATCGAGTTTTCCAAAGTTTCTATACAATTAATGTATTATTTACTGTTTAAGTTGTAACCTATAGGTCTTTGCTATAAAGTTATAAATTAAGAACACCATAATCATGGCCTACATAATATTCTAAAAAGATATAAATCTATTTAAACCAAGAACTGTTTGGGGGTGGAAACTAACCATAATTTGGCTATAAATACGCTATAACTTCGGAGGTATTAATATTGGACTTTTGGCATCGAAAATGCGCCTACGTCGCATTATTTATTATTTATTATTACTATCAATGTAACACCGTTATCAGGAGGGCATTGACTGATTTTTACAATGGGGATTGGACACTGATTACACTCCCCCTTCGTATGTGAGACTAAGGATTACTCCCCTCCCCGACGGTTGATTGATTGCATTGTACTTTATTAGAACTTTCACAGATGGAAGCTACTTCGCTATGATGGAAAATTTATTTACGTTCTACAAATATTTGAAGCGAACATTGTAGTACTGGCCACAAAAATGAAATAAAATTGAGTTTCGTACAGTAATAAATCATATTTATTTAAAGAAGTGGGTGCCTGCACCGGTGTTAAAGAGAGTTTATTCTGCACTGGAGATGAAGCGTGCTCTGGACGATCAGTTGAGGTCACCACGATGGATATCGTTGATGGTATCTTTATGGAAGACTGCCCAGTGAACGTGCGTTAGATTGACTCCTTTTGAACTCTATTCTCCGGACTTAGCCCCGTGCCATTTCTTCCTGTTCCCAAATTTGAAAGTAGCGGGGTGAGAAGAAATTTTCGTCGAATAAGGATGGCATCTTCTTTTTCTTCTCGTGCTAATCCGTTCCGGATTTTAGCTATCATCACAGCGACCTGTACTTTGTCTACAGCTTGTCGAAATAATTCCAAGGAGGTGACACCAAACCATTTTCGTAAATTATTGAACCATGAAATTCTTCTTCTACCGGGGCCTCTTGGTCCCACCACTTTTCCCTCCATAAAGAGAATTTCGATATTCCTCTTAACATGACCAAAGTATTCAAGTTCTCGAGTTTTCACGTTTGTAGTATCTTTGGATCTTTACCCATACGTCTTAGAATTTCCAGATTCGTCACTCGGTCAGTCCACGGTACTCTTAAAATTCGTAGGTAAGCGTTTCTCGTGAACCACCCCTACTCCTCTGAGCTAAGTCGAAGACACTTCCATCTTTCCCATTGTGGGTTGACGAAAAAGCTCGTTTGGCCCGTAACACCTTTTCCATGAGTTTTAAAATTCCTTTCCATTGATCATCCACTCTTTTTTCTTTCCTCTTCTTTTCTGTGATACATGTTTTCTGATAACTCCTTCAATTTTTTGATTAATTCTTTTCCAATCTTCTTGTACATCTCCCGCCTCGGAATCAACTGTATTTTCGAATTCCCTATTTAAGGATTCGCGCACCTATTCCATGAGCCATCCATGTACACAACCTTCTGGGAGAGAGTTTAACGTAAGTGTTCATTACTACGAGTTTCTTGTTACGGGCCAAATGAGCTTTTTCGTTGACCCGCAATAGGAAAGATGGAAAAGGCCTTCGGCTTAGCTCAGAGAAGTAGGGGTAGTTCACGAGACACTCTTATGGGAGGGAAATCGTACTTAGTTGTGTACAGAGTAGGTCAAAATTAGCGGGCGCCACCTTCCAAATCACAGCTGATTGCAGGTTCTCGTGGAAGGCCGAAGACTATTTCAAATTGGAGTCACATAATACGAAAACAAAGATTACATTCAAAATGGTAATATTTATGGTTTAATACTAGGGTAGTTGGAACGTTCGAATTGAGGCTCGCTGCCCCTGGATTGCGGTATTTACTTTTCTAGAACTGATCTACTCAGCCAGTGACGTCTGAGGTTACAAAAGTTACAATTTATAATTGCACTTTACAGTTAACAAAAAATATGACAACTGGCGATTGAAGGTCGCTTTACGTCGCATCAAAAAGAAGGTTTAGTACTTTAATCCAAGAAAATGACACCTGAAACAAGTTTCCACGACCAAGTTTCCACGACACAATTAACAATTGTTTTACCTTGATTTTATTCGGTAGGTAGTAGAGAGAAAGACATTCACAATTTGTGTTATTCTTAGGTTCTTCGGGAAGCAGGAAAAATTGGCAGGCACGCCCCTCAAGACTGGATCACGATTGCACCAGCAATCGCCGGGAACTTCTTCGGGAAAACAAGAAATTTCGGGCGTTCTTGCTGTCCGGAACAAAATATTTTTGCCGCACAAACTTTCAAGTTGTTTGTCGCAGCAGCGGCACATTCAGAGGGACAGGAAAGGGGTTCGACAATAATCCGCCAAAAATGATCAGCAAATTCGTAATGAATTGCCTTCCAAGTCGTGTTTCTTTAAATCCGACACTCGTCGATGGTTCTGTTCACCCCACGGTGATAACAGCGATATGAAAATTCACGCGATGGACACCCATCGAAACCCAAGCAGCCCTTGCAGTATTTTATTTCGACGCTGAGATTTTCGCCAGCAACCGTATCGAACGGAGGTGTAAAGTCGACTCCAGAGAGGACGAAACGGGAACACCCAACACCTAGAAGATTTCATAATATTGCGGAATATGTTGCAATAATTCTAGAATAATTTAATACGTAAGACTCCCTTCAAAAGAAGGAAATTCTCAGCAAACGTTCACGGTCAAGCGTGTAGACAAAATATTAATCGGCATTTCTCCATGATAACAAAAAACAGGTTCATTAAAAAACTGTATTTGGGAAATAACAATAAAGTAATCGGGTACAGAGCGGCAATTAAAAAGAAACTTTAGTTCAGATGAAGCGGCAAAATCAAAGAAACAGAACATCCTCTTCTCTGCAAAATTGTACGAACTTATCACCTCTGTCATTTCTTGTTCCTAGGCTAAATTATCAAACTACCTTTACTTTTTTTTCCGTCCCACTTTGGCGTTGAAGTCACCAATAAGTAAATGTATATAATTATGTTTAGTATGTTTTAATACTTCCGTCAATTGTGCACAAATTTCCTCCACTTCTCCATCTTCCCTACCCGTAGTTGGCGAATATACTTGAATTATATTTACATTGAAATGTATTGCCTGAATTTGTACCATTATAATTCCATATGAGTGGTTCATTGCCGTTATCGGTGGAAAATAGGAAGCTCGCTGGACTAAGTGTGTAGCCCCCCATGGAGACTATGTTGAAAAATAAATTAAAATTTTCAAGAAACGGTGTTTAACTTGCGTTTTTACCATACTTATCAAACAACTCTCGTATGTCTATATTATGTTTAAATAGGAAGGCGTTTATAGTTACGTCTGTATCTTGTTCAGCCCTTCAATTGTATATTAAGTACAATTCCAATCTTTGTTATCAAACTTTACCATTACTTTATGCAGATGCGTACAAATATAGCTTATAAAACCTAGTGGAAACGCACGAAATTACTCATCAGTTTACAGACGGCTGGTTTGTCATTCCTTGAGCCCCAAACATATTACTTTCACAAAAGCATCAAATTGAAAAAGTTCTGCGAATACAATAACGTTTATAGACGTCAATTTCATTCAAAGCGGAGCAGATTCAATTAAGATGAGAAACATTAATTTCTCTACATTTTACATTTCGCCGTTCGCTGGGTATTTATTCTGTAGCTGCACAAAGCGCTCCGCAGCTGCTTTATGAGTTTAGCACGCGCTCCTTGGACGCAACAAAAATGAAACAAATAAGCGTTAATAGTTCTAATGTAGAGCAGCGCCCTATAAATTGTTCTTAAGGGGACTTCTTCGCCGGCAAGGGGTAAGCAACTCGCTTCTAATTGTGCGCGTCTTCTCCACATTTTAAACAGAATAAAAATTAATGACGCATGTTGGGCGGGGGCGCCGCCCCCGTCGGGGCGCATCTCGAATCGAAATCAGCGCCTCGGTCCTCCGAGAGATAGCAGCAATTGCGAAGTGGAAATAACTAGAATATCCTGAATAAAATATAGAGTTCCGCTCAGTCGGTAAGTGAGATAATAATCCGATGGCTCCGTCGACCCACTTCCGGCGGAAGTCAATGATCGATACCGGCCGAATTCACCGGGCTCGTCCCGATCCTTTAAATATGTCCCGCGAATGATTGATACGTATGCAAATTCGGCGCGGTATTGCTTAGGAATGCAGAAATGATAATCGGCTCCGGGCCCCGAGCATAATGATTTATTTGTAGGTCCGTGTAGATTTCGCAGCCTCTTTATCCGCCCCCCGGACGCGGCTCACTCTGAGTTGTTTAAAATGTGTGAAAATGCGAGTTAAAGTGAAGTGGAAAATCGGGGAGTCGAAAGAATTTAAGTAGCTGATTTATTGATTGACTTCTCGCAGCACTCTTGGCTAAAAAGATTATTTGGATAACAAATTTAATCTGAGGATTTTGAATTACAAAGGTTTGATTGGCTTTGAAGTGAGTTGCAGAGATTTTAGAACGCTTCCGCTCGCGAATCCCCTTTGATTTTTACACTCCTTTTTATTAGTTATTATTTTCGAACTTCTGCTCGTAAACTCACTCGTTAATGTAGATTTTGCTACAGAAGCACTAAAGTAACTGACTTCGATTGGTTTTAAAAACACCCAACCGATCCGCCATATCCATAAAATCAGTACTAGGAGAATACTATAAATCCAAAGCTGTGTAAGTAAATTATTTCACATTTCTTAACGCGTTATTGCTTTAAAATGCAGTAATAAATCTTCCTTAAAATGTATCAGTTTCAAGAAAATTAAGTCTAACTCAATCTTGGAATTATCGAGTTACATTTCATGGTACTGGTACAAATGTGTTAAAAATACAATTGCAACATCTTTTTTAAACCCAGGTATTTGCAAACATACACTGCTCCAATAAATTAACGCACCACAACTAACAATCGCAATATTGTTTAAAGTATTGCATGTAATGAAGTACGTTTAATCATAGATAATGCTTAAAATTAAGTCAACCATATTTTATCAAAATTAACAACAATCAACGCAATTTAACACAATCAATTCAAAAATTAAAAAGAGCTTCAGTAGGCTGTGTTTCCGCCTCGACTTGTTATGACAGTTTGACAACGACGGTCCATGCTTGAACTTAACACACTTAACTGCTTTTGTTCAAGATTATCCCACATTTCCACTAATGAATTCCCTAAGTCGTTCAGGGTTGCAGAGGGTGGTTGAAGGAATTGTACTTTTTTTCAGAGAATGTCCCAGAGGTGCTCAATCGGATTTAAGTCGGGACTTCTGGCTAGTCATTGCATAACAGGAATACCAACGTCGTCTAGGTATTCTTGCACAATTCTGGCTGTGTGGGGCCGAGCGTTGTCGTGCATTAATTGGAAGTTGTCTTCGATGTATGGGGCATATGGCATAACATACTGTTCCAAGTGTCCGTAATGTACCTCTGACTGTTTAAAGTGCCGTTTGGGAAGATGTGTAGGTCTGTGCGGACCGTGAAAGATATGCCTCCCCATACCATTATTGAGCCACCACCAAATACAGTCGTGGAGGTAATATTGCATTGAGCACATCGTTCATTTGGACGTCTAAAAATTTCAGTGCGCCTATCACAACTCTCCGAACAAAATCTGGACTTGTTTGTGAACAAAATGCGTCTCCAATACTCATTTTCCCATTTCAAGTTTCTAGTAAAATCCATACTGTGTCTGCGGTGGTCTGCAGTCAACTGTGGGGCAGTAGCTGGTAATCTGGCTCTCAGATTTCCTTCCAGAAGACGTTACCGAATGGTTTCAATGCTAACCTTCACATTATGTACTGCTGAACGTTGTCTTTGGAGTGCTCTTGTGGTGGTAAAGCGCTCTCTTAGTGCACGCATTCGAAGAAAGCGATCTTCTACAGCGTTAGCAGCACGTGGTCGCCCTTTCCCTGGTCGCCTGTCATATTCGTTAGTTTCTCTGAAACGTTGGATGACCCGAGAAATGGTTGTGTGGTTCAATCCAAGCCTGTCAGCGATAGTGCGGAAAGAATACCCTTCTTCGGACAAAGTAAGGGCTGTGACACACTCATCACGACTTAAATTTCTTGAGATACCTTGCATTTTATATAAGACTGATCGTACAAGCAATTGTTTGATGACTGCTACACGATTTGATATGTTTTAAAGTAAAACGAAACTGCAAGTAAATTGTAAAAGTGCATGTAAAATTGATTTTAATTTTTTTTAACAAAGTTAAAGATGTAGAAACAGACCAAGAGTAACATGTGTTTATCAGGTTTGTATCAGACATTCATTCTATTCATTTGGTTGAAGTAGATAGTGCACCACTTTTCTTTTATCGCAACATTAATAATTGGTACGTTAATTTCTTGGATCAGTGTAGTTCTAATGCTGGAATCTTCTTCTTCAGCCTTCCGTCATCCACTCCTGGATGTAGACCTTACCTATATCTCTCGATCTCTGTCGGTCACTGGCTTTCTATGTCTAGTTCCTACCCTCTATCTTCCGGATGTTATCTACCCATCGCTTTTGAGATCGACCTCTGTTTCTCTTAGTTTGAGGCCTGCTCTGCATGTCTTTGTACTTTTTTCGAATCTCTTGATTGTGGATCTTATCTCTTAATGATATCCCAAGCATGGCACGCTCGGTGGCTTTCTGCGTAACTCTCAGTCTACCTGCGTTCCGTACTGTAAGAGCCATTGTTTCCATACCATACGTAGCCATTGGCAGAATACAAGTATCATACACTTTCCGTTTAAGATTAATAGGAACATCTGTGTTTTTTAAGATATACGACAATTTGCCAAATGCGGCCCATGCCAGTGATATTCTTCTTGGAACTTCGTCGCCTTGGTTTTATTTTCCTAATTTGATGTTGAGTTGTCCTAGGTATATGTATTTCGTGACGTTTTCTAACGTATGGTTATGTATTATTATTTGCATGTTCTGTTGACTCACGATTTTAGTTTTGGCAAGGTTCATCTTCAGGCCTGATTTTTCTGCTGTCTATTTGAGTCCTTGCATCAACATATTTAATACAAGCGGGTCTTAAGACATAATCACCACGTCATGAGCGAAACACAAATGACTAAGGAAGGAGCCATCAATTTTTACACCTTTCGATTGCCATTGAAGTTTTTTGAAGACATCCTCTAAAGCCAATGTAAAAAGTTTTGAGGAGATGACATCCCCCTGTCGTACCCCTTCCCTGATGTCTATTTTGTTGGTTTTAATATCTTCGTTTATTTTCACATGTATAGTTGCATGCTGGAATATACCCTAAAAATCTGAAGTATCAATGGTTTAACATTTTAGAACGCTTTCATTGTATCATTTAGGTAATAGCTTTCTGTACGACTCGCACATGGACGAAATGACCTTAATCCAATATTATAAAAGGTGTTTCCCAAGTAATGTTGAAAACTACAAAGAATTGAGACCGATTTTTAAACAATAATTAAAAATAAAACTCTTCCTCAAAATGTTTTATTCGCAAAATACAGGATGTTGAATATCCCCTGAGAATAATTAATGAACTGTTAAATAAATATACAAATTGTGCTAGTATGCCTGATGTCATTCTCCTCGCCATTGATTGCCGTACACTTTCGAAAATTCCAGATGTTTTCCTGATAGAATTGGAAGATTCGACAATTTTGTTCCGCAAATCATAACTGAAGTTTTACGGGGGGCTTTTCATTTATGCAGTTTCTGGGTAAACAAACAGCGGATGCGATCAGAACTCACTGGCGGCGACAAGAAGGTGACATACAACAGTTAATAAAACACAGACTTACTGACCTGCCAATAAATACTGGGCAGTTGTACCCACCACCCCCTTCCTTTCCTCCAGAGGGAATTTTGCAATTGGACTATCTCCAGCCAGGTATTTTGTTATTCTCAGGGAGTCTCAAGGGGCATTCCCGCAAGTCCCACATGCGAAGGGGGAAAGTATAATTAGGGTCCACACCCCCGCGTAAAAGTCACTCGATGCCATCCTAGCATTGATGTAACATTTAAAGTAATAATAGTGATCCAAGCTAGGCACCTTCACGAGGCTACCCCTGCCAACTGACTACCTCCCTCAATAATTGCTAGGCGAATAATAATTAACCATGCTACACACATTATTTACTCATATAACTACTATACACCTCAATCTTGTATAATAACGGTAATGGTACCCGTGCTTGTAAACCACATATAATAACAAGTAGATAATACGCAACCATTCGTGTAAACACATGTAACACTTCATGAGATATAAACCATAACCTTTCCAGGGACGCCACTGCTCATATTAGCTTATATTGCTATTGCTCCCTATCTTATATACAAACAGAAGTGGTAACACTAAATTCGCACTTTTCCTCAGAGGATAGTCGCATCGCAATCAGTTAGTAGGTTCACAAACGCTGTTAATTAGTTATTACACCAAAGCTTTCGCCTAGCTACCAACAGCACTGCCCCTTGTAAACTGCCGTCGTTGACCCTTCTTAAGACCCTGCCACCCCTTGTTTTTCCCGCAGATTTCAAGAATCACTTGTCTGCCCGGCCTTTCCTTCAAACCTTTATCATTCTTCCCAGCTGTTATAGAGCCGACAGGAGTTACGTATATTTTAATAAATATTTCTTTGTTGAGCGTATATTTAAGTAATATTCACAATAGGCAGAAACCGTTGCCTAACCCTAGTGATGTGAAACAAATTTAGGGAGTTGCTTTCCCTTTCCCTGCTATGCCCTGTCGATATCCTCTAATGGCTTGTTCAACGCAAACTATCTAAAGATGAAAATAATTTGTTTCAAATATTTCCTTGCAACAATGCTGATGTGCTGGAGCACCATCGTGCGTAAATCACATACCGTTATTTAGCTGTAATCGATTATCTTCCAATAACCTAAGAAAACGTCGATAAGAATTATCAGTTAGGGGTTAAGGTAAGAAATATTGCCCATTGAGATTATATTCAATAATACAAGCCCACACATCGAGAGAAGACTGATGCTGGAATCGATTTTCTACCATGTAATGTGGATTTTTCTCAGCCCACAAGTGACTGTTATGAAAGTTCATAATCGCCCTTGAAAAACTTGCTTCGTCTGCACGGGATTTCAGCCAGAAAGTTTGGTTTTGAGCAACACTGACAGACGCCGAATCGTCGAAGAAAATCTTGTGGCAAGAAGACTTGCACACTGTGAATACGGTACGGGTAGAGCTGGTAAAATTTAAAAATTTTACGTTTAACAGCGCTGCAAATTTTATTATAACTGTGGAAGATTTTCCTTACTTTGAAGTTCCTACGAAGTTGGGACTCCCTCAGTGTAACATGCATTCGCATAAACGTTTTATTACATGGTAATTGTCTATCTGGAAATCTCTCATGGTAGATTTGCCCATTGTATTTTTGTTCGCAAGTCATAACAGTAATCCAAATCAGCTTTTTCGGCGCGCTTGTTCACTCGGGCATGTTTAAAAACAAAATAATATTCCCAAGCTACAATCCAGCAAAAATGATTGCTACTTCAATTTTTTGGACGTTAAAAATTTTTCAATTCGTAAATTTGACGTTGACGCCAGTGGCATTGTAATTCCGATTCTCAAATTTGCACAAGATTTCGTTTTCCAGTATGTTTAACGAAATGATTATCTTTTGGAAATATTCAACATATTTCAAAATAAAAGCATTTGTGAGGAAAATTTTCATTCTCATTTATTGTCTTAAAATCGGACAAAGAATCACCCCCTGAAGTTTTCGACAATACTTAGGATATGCCCTGTATGTAAATGTATATAAATCATGACATAGTTAATATCTACCTATTGGTTAAATACATAAGCGCCAGCTTAAAAAACTAGAGCTACTTAAATTATGTAGCATTTAATGGCTCATTTATTACCTCAAACTGCAGTTATGAAGTTTAACTATTCATAACACTTGGATAAAGCTAAATATACCACAGGATATGAATTATTGCGTCAAACTCCATGACTCCCGCTAACACTGATCAGTTGTATATGACAGAATTTTTTTCTTCGAACGGATGAATCTAAAAACTAATTCTAACACATCATATGAATTATTAAGTCACACTTCATGACTCGTTCATACCTTACCTCTATACCAGTAGGCTACTAGATATCACTGGTATTACATTTCAAGATTCTCTAGCTCGAATGTATTACAAATTACATGTTTGTAAATTTCATGATTATGATGAAACTAGGGTTGTAGTAAATCTACTAAGCCTTCTAAGTTTTTACAAACGACTACTAGGTGGCGCTATTGATATGTGTTTCTACTATTTTCGTAAAATTTAATATTTGTTATTGTGAAAACGGTGGGGCAGCTTAGAAATTGACCGAGTAGTTTGTTTACAGTGAGCGTTAAAGAAAGCAATTTTGTGAAAAAACTTTTGGTAATGAAACATCATCAGAAAAGACAACTGTTTACAATTACTTTGCAGAACATCGTCGTGGTCATGCGTCCGTCAGAGAATAATTATGTGAAGGTCGACCAAAATCGGTTGTTATTCCGAAAAAACATCGATACTGTGCGCAACATGATTGAAGAAGATCGGCATGTGACTTACAGTGAGATAGAGGCATCCTTAGGCATATCGAAGACTACAGTATATTTGTTGGGTACGCTGATAGAATCGCTCTAACACGTACCGTACTTTAATAGAAAAAACAACAACTATAAATGAATTTAAGTGTATTTAAATACTGGTTACAGACAAGCGCGTGCTCCCGCTTTGAGAGCCACAAGACATCTGACTTCTAAAGCACTAGAAGCCCATTTTCGCGCGTTTATTCAAAAACGAGACGCTACAATATTCGATTTTGCATCAGCATTTAGCTGTGAAAAAGATCTGTTCCCGATGGATTCCGCATAATTAGAAACAAGCTCAAAAAAAGGCTCGCGTTAATTGGTGTAAGGAAACGCTAAAAAATTCGACCAAACAACTGCTAAATTCTTATACAACATCGTAACAGGTGACGAAACTTGGATATATTCGTCTGAACCGGAAACTAAACAGCAATCCACACTTTGGGTGTTCCATAATGAACTGAATCCCACAAAAGTTGTTCGTTCACGAAGCACTTCCAAGAAAATGATCGCTTGTTTCTTCGGTTGTACTGGACATGTCGCAACAATTCCTTTGGAGGATCGAAGAACAGTAAATCCATTGGGGGATTTGAACGAAGGTCTTCTGATTATGAAATCCACATAATAACTTTTACTCCATACTGACTTACACCGCCCTTTCTGTAGTAGTGATAAATGCATACTGTTATAGAAATGGCGGCGTCAATCTGTGTGGAGTAATGGCAGAGATAGTAAATTCAATCTCTATCATTACTCCATTCGGATTGTCGATTAAGAAATCAAGTACTGCAGGAGCGGCTTATGTTTTCGATGGGTATCCATCGCGTGTATTTTCGTATCGCTGTTTCACCGTGGGGTAAACAGAACAACGACAAGTGTCGGATTTAAAGAAATACTCTGGAGTTTTTTTCCCTGGAAAGGCAATTCATTGCGAATTTGCCGATTGCCTTTGGCGGATTATTATCGAGCCCATTTGTTGTTCCTGTACATGGGCCGTTGCTGCGACGAACTACGAGGGTTTTGCAGCAAATATTCCGTCTCGCAATTTTCCCGAAGAACGTGTACTTTTTTGCCCGGATCTGAGAACACCCCAGATTGTGCCTGTTTCTTTTTACCCCATTCACCGGAAGTCAAGGGAAAGGACTTAGTTTTTTTGTGTGGTGAAAAAAGACCTTTTACGCGTTAACTTGCAAAATTCTAAGGCGGCCTTCACACACTTTAACAAATTGAGCTTATAAATTCGCCGCTATTGGAAGTTTTGGAATAGATCAGAGCCAAGTCCGAAATAAGATCCAGAGTACTGCTGCCCTAACTACAAATGATTACAATATTAAATGCTTTTGAAATTGACATGTAAAATGGTGAAATACGTATAAAGCACAAAGTAAATAAATGTTATTGAAATTGAGTTTATTATTATTATTCAAATATACATTAAATTACTTGTTATTTTATTAAAGAAATTTACTGTCGTATGCTATCTTTAAAACCCAAGACGACATATGCGGAATTAATTTAGAGAAACTTTTTCACCTTATTAGAAACTACCATCCTTTAAGATCATAATGCATACAAACACAATATCAAAATTTAACTCCATTTCTCTGTGCGAAATGTTTAGAAGAAGCGTAGCTACAATCGTATATTATACGTATTGCTATATATATTGGGTGCAGTTCGCCTACCAGCGTTTACGTAGATGGCCATAGCCCAGGAAGGTCAGTAAAACGAATGTAATTGTTTGATGTAAAAAGTTACATTTAAGTATTTGTTGACGAGTTACTTTAGGAGCCCGTTAATAGCAATTCTTTAATATAATTGAAACTTTCAGGGGTTCTTAAGATGTTGCAAATTAAACCATTCTGAACATCGGATTTGAAATTCAACAACTATCAAGGTTACTTGTCTTTCTGTCTGCATCCAGTCATACGAATCATATATCTTTTACTCCTATCATATATAAATTTTGATTGAGCTTACTTATTCTAGCCCACTTTGTATGAAACCGGACATGAACTACTATGCAAGAAAAAATCTCGTAACAACTATAACGACACCTTTCAGTGGCAGCTGGTTATGAAAGTTTCAGTGTAGAACAAATCTTTCGTAACTGGAGAAAAATTGCAGGAAACCGTACGTGATGCACAGGTAAGAAAGATGAATCAGTTTTTCTTAAATTCCTTCTATGTTGTCACAATAATATTACTATTTCTTTTTATTAAACGACGGTCAAGGTTTTAAAATATATTCTCATTTTTAATAAGATTCGGAGTTTATTAAAAATTCCAGGTAGATTTATTACAATTTTTTTTTATTTAATATTTTATTCTTTCAATTTCCCCATAGTTCAAGTTATTTATGAAAAACTTAATGTGACTTTTATTAACTTGACGTTCCAACAGGTATTATTAACTTAGATGCAGTTGTACCGAAGAAAACAATTGACTATCAGCAGACTTATTCCGCGTAAGAAATATTAAGAAACGATATTATAATTTTACAACCATTTCAGGATTCAAAACTTGTCTAAACCGCCGACGAAATAATAAAGCAACTGAAATTACATCACATTACCATTGCCTTTAACAAAATTCAAACGAGAGAACTAACACGCTCTCCTAAGACCAAATATAAATTCGTCATTAGCAACGGGCCCTAGTTATAGAAGATACAAATAAATACATTTTTACCAAATTCTTTATAATCTTTTATACATATCACTGAAGTTCAAATTTTGATTAAATTATAATGAACTCCACTAGAATCAAAATCTTTTATAAAATAATAAATTATAACAAGAATTTATTAATCAAATTTGTTTGCAGATGAAACTACAAGCAATCAAAGAAAAATTCTTTACCAAGTATCTCTAACTTACAAAAATAAAATAAGAAAACTCGGATGCAATAAATTCATTCCAGTTAAACATCTGGAAGCGGACCATTACTTAGTTGAATCAATCCTTAATGCAATGTTATGCAACAAAACTTAAGAAAATTTCTACTAACCAATGAAGAAACTAATTCCAATAACTGAGATCACTGCACATTTTTTGTAACTGAATACTAGTGAAAATACCACACTATACACTCAAGAACACAACTAGAGGCAGGTAGTGCGGTAGTAATTAAAAATAATATAACCCATGATGTGGAATTAAGTATTAAAACAGAAGAAAACCAAGGTACAGCAGTAATAATCAAAACTTCAAGACGGAAGCTGATAGTAGCTGCAATCTACTGTCCCCCTATATACAGTGTGTCGCATTTAAGATGAAGACACCCCCATATTTTCGCTATTTGAAGGAATACAGATTTGAATTTTTGCACAGTCATACAGGTTGATGGGTCACACTTTTTAAGATACTCAAATGAAATCTGAACTTTAAACTCAGCCTACTACGAATTCACAAACAGGGTCAATTCTCCATATTTTGCGTCGCGTTAGAGATATCGAAAAAAATTATTAGAAAAAGTTGTTCAGAATATTATTCTAACCCCATATACCGAGTTTCATCACAAAATTCGCATTTTTAATTTTTTCATTATTTTGGTCTATGCACAAAATAATTACAAGTTTATTTTTTAATTTAATATTTAGTGTGCCATGAAAAGTAATAATTTGACACTAGTGTTAAATGTCAGTCAGATTAAACTTTGAATTTATTGCGTTAAGTGATCACAGAATTAAAATGCCATTGACTTTAAGAGAAAAAATCGTACCAATCCGGTTGTTTGGTGATCATGCTCGTAGTAGTAGAGAAGGCATTTTAATTCTGTGATCACTGACTAGAACGTAACGTTTAACCTGACTGACATTTAACACCAGTGTCAAATTATTGGTTACCATGGCACACTAAATATTAAATAAAAAAATAAACTTGTAATTATTTTGTGTATAGACCAAAATAATTTAAAAATTAAAAATGCGAATTTTGTGATGAAACTTGGTATATGGGGTTAGAATAATATTCTGAACAACTTTTTCTAATAATTTTTTTCGATATCTCTAAGGCGACGCAAAATATGGAGAATTGACCATGTTTCTGAATTCGTAGTAGGCTGAGTTTAAAGTTCAGATTTCATTTGAGTATCTTAAAAAGTGTGACCCATCAACCTGTATGACTGTGCAAAAATTCAAATCTGTATTCCTTCAAATAGCGAAAATATGGGGGTGTCTTCATCTTAAATGCGACACACTGTACAATCAAAGAAAGAAAAGCTACTTAAAAGTTCTTGAGAGCGTAGGAGAACGTTTTATAGTAGGAGACGATAAAAATGCTAAGAACAAGAGGTGGGGATTAAGGATCACTACCCCGAAAGGGAAACTACTGCATGAGGCAGCACTAGGGCGGGGGTGCATATATTTCTCAACAGGAAAGCCTACATATTGGCCTACAGATCCGACAATAGCAGATTTGTTTGATTTCTTCATAGCAGAAAAGGTATCAGCCAATTATCTCAATATAGAGGAAAGCTTTGACCTATGCTCAGATTATATTCTAGTAATTGTAACACTAATTGAGAATCAAAAATTAATTAAAAAACAATGTAATCCGACGCTACATAATAAATATATGGACTTTGAATGTTTAAGAGAAAGCTTCAACACTAAAATTCAAATAAATGTGATCAGGAGACTAAAAAGTTTGTTAAAGATATACAACTAGCTGCATGTGTAAATACACCTAAAACAAAACAGTTGGAAACAACTGCCCGAGGAAAATCAGGGCGCTAGTAGTAAAGAAAAAGAAGAGCATGAAGAAAATGGTAGCAAACGAGAACACCAGAAAATAAGAACAGGCTAAACAACCTAACATAACACTTGAAGAGAGAAATACAAGAGCTTAAGAACGATCGTATCTACAGCTAACTTAAAGATCTGACTAACCATAAAGCGACAGATTCTCTATGGAGAGCCACAAAAAAAAAACAGAAAAGACCAATTATGCATAGCTGCCATTCAGAATTTCAGACGTTAACTGGGCGAAAAGCAGTCGACACACTCGAGAAACTAAAACAGAATCTCAGTCCGAAGAAAGCGCCGGGCTATGATCTAATCACATGAGCAGTACTTAAACAATTACCAAGGAAGGGAATTATAAAACTCACCCATCTGAATAATGCAGAATTTATGTTAAAGCACGTTTTGGACATCTGGAAAGTAGCCGAAGTAATTATGATCATTATGATTATATCAAAATTATTCGAAAAACTACTGTTGAAAAGAGTAAAACCAATAATCGAAAGATCATAGCTGATCCCAATTTATCAATTCGGGTTCAGAGAAAAACATTCGACAACAGGTGCATAGTATTACGAATATCATAGACAAGGAAAAGAGATATGTTCGAAGATATTTTTAGCCATAGCGCGAGCGTTTGACAAAGTTTGGCATGCCGAATTAATATATAAACTAGAAAAACGTTTTCCACAAGAATTTGTAGACATAATAAAATCGCACATAACTGAAATGATGTTGAGAGTAAAACAAGAAGATGAATTCTTAGCGATGAGCGAATTAAAGTAGGCGTGCCACAGGGAAGTGTGTTGGGACCAATCCTTTACCTAATATACACTTGTAAACATACCATGAACTGAAAGCACAGTACTACCGACATTTGCTGATGATATAACGATTCTTGCAGTTGGTGACAGCAGTGAGGAAACAGCTAGGAAGCTACAAAATCATGTGATAATATAAACGCCTGGCCCAGATGTTGGAGAATTCGAATGAAGGCAAATCAATGTATGTTGACTTCACCAACGATAAACACGAATATCAGCTAATAACAATCAATAATAATAACATCCCCTATGGCAATACAGCCAAATACCTAGGAATAAACCTTGACGCAAAACTCAAACGGAAGGAGCATATAAAAAAGAAGCTAAATGGACTCAACATTAAATACAAAGAATTGTATTGAATTGTACTGGAAGAAGATCGCAATTATCAATATACAACAAGGTACTTCTGTACAAACAAATCTTAAAACCCTCCTGGCTCTACAGAATTCGCGCAAGGAAGACCTGCATAGAAATAATGAAAAGATTTTAAAATAAAGTTCTTAGAAATATTATGGACGTTCCATGGTATGTACGGAGTTACAGCATACATAGGGTTCTGAAGATCTCGACAGTACAGGAAGAAATAAAGGAGTTTGCAGCACGACATGAGGAGAGACTTCATGCTAATGTTAACAGTGAAGTATTGCAGCTGCTTGACAACACCAGCTTAGCGCGAAGACTTAAATGGATTAAACTTTTTAAGCTTGTATAGTGTATATACTGTATATAGGGTGTCAAAAAACCTACCGGCAATGTTTAACAGGTGAATTCCAGAACTTATATAAAGTCGAAAAGTCCATATAAACATATGTCCTAAACGTAACCGTTAACGAGTTATTCTTTATTTTATAATTTATAAAATAAAACTTTAGTTCAACGAAATTTATCAAATAAATCTTTTTTTTAAATACATTTTTCTTATTTATTTTCAAGAAATGTTCAAAATTATATCCATTGTGTTCGATACACAAAGCCGCACGTCACAGAAGAGATCGCTGCGTTCTTAATATGGTTGCTGGGATATTCTTAATAATATCGGCAGTCTGCTATATTCTTTGGCGTAATTCTTCTATCGTGTGCACTTCAGTTGCATAAACAATCTGTTTCATGTGACCCCAAAGATAAAAATCTAATGGAGGCAGGTCTGGCGAACGCGGTGCCCATACTACGGGTCTTCCTACTCCAATCCATCTTCCCGGAAAATGTGCGTTCAGCCAAGCTCTAACACGAAGACATTGATGTGCTGGTGCCCCATCGTGTTAATACTACATTGCCCGTCTAATATTTAATGGCATATCTTCCAGTAATAAGGGTAAAGAGGTCAAGAAAATATTCGTAATTCGCACCATTCAAACGGTGTGGCAATTTAAATGGTCCAATCAGACGACCATTAAGAACACTATTTATCATATTAACACTAAATCTATGTTGAAAATGCGAGCATCTTCTTAAATGAGGATTTTCTGCAGCCCATTCATGAAAATTATGATAATTATTGATACCATCTCGGGTGAAAGAAGCTTCATCGGTCTATAAAATATGTGGTAGGTTTTGATTATTTTGTACACGTTTACAAAATCTTAAACGAGCTTAAAAATCATTACCTATAGCTTGTTAGGGGCCAAACGAGCGTTTTCGTCGACCCGCAACAGGAAAGATGGAAGAAGGCCTTCGGCTTAGCTTACCAGTTCTCGTGGAGGGCCAAGAAGCCTGCCAACAGCTCACGGGAATCGGATTTACCTTTACTGTGCCTCCTCCTATATGTAAAACTTGCAAAGTTCATGCACACAAAGATAAAAATACACAAAATTAAAAGATGCGGTAAATTTCAAGATAAATATAATTCAACTTCTTTTAGGTTACTGACATGATACAAAAAATATAACGATTACATTGAAAATGGTAATATTTATGGTTCAATAATACAAGATTTTGTTGGAACGTTCAAACTGAAAAAGCCTCGCCGTCAGTGGCTTGCAATATTTAATTTCTTAGAACAGATCTACGCATCCAGTGGCGTCGGAGTTTACAATTTAATACAATTTATGAATATACTTTACAGTTAACCAAAAGAAGAAAGGACAACTGGCGACTGAAGGTCGCTTTACGTCACATTTAAAAAAAGTTTCACCACACAATTAAAATTTCTGCTACCTTAGTGTTGTTCGGCAGTTAGCAGAGAGAGGCACAACAAGCGGGAACGTCAGATGTCAAGATCTCCGCCGCTTTACGGGAGGATCACTTAAAGCGGCTCGAAAAACAGGTCTTCCACGGGTTTGATAGCTTTTATCCGACACAAGTCGAGAGAACAATTTCACTGAAATGTTTATGAAAAAAGCTGACACTCTGCTAATATATTTAATCCGACACAAGTCGAAGATTCTTTTGCCTAACGCAAAAAAAGATACGATAACACAATTAGAAGAAGAGCTGCGACTCAACCCGGTATCAATAAAAACATGTCAGTTCACTCCCAAAGCCTAGCGTCTATTCTTTTTTCTAGATTTATCTAGGGCCCCAGAGGATGGTATCGGGTAAGCGGGCCGACCAAAGCTGAAAATTCGACTCCGAGGAAACGCAATCCGAATATCCATCGGCTAAACATATTACACCACATTGTGAAATATGGTGCAATAATTCTAGAACAAATCCTACACATGCGATTTCCGCATTTTCAGGAATTGTTTTCGGCCGGCATAATCGAGACTACACAAGTACTTCAAGCGGAACAAAGGAACAGTAAGAGGCTTTGTCAAAGTGACCTCCCATAACTCAATCTTTAATAATTAATAAAATAGCAATCAACTTAAGAACGGCATGTAAAATACAATTTTAATTCCTATGAAGCGGCAAAACTTAATGAACGGCACAAGCTTGAACTCTTTGATGATGATATGGATGTAACCGAGCCCATCTTGTTATTCTCCAAACCTGGTTTCTACATATTCCAGTACGTAATGCAATTCTTCGCACACTTAAAGACGGATCTTCTTGTAATAAATCAAGAACTTGTTTATCATTGTTTATGGGTCTGAGGACAACTTCTTGATCGACTGCATATCTTGCAGTGAAAGTGCCATGTTCCCTCAGCTGACGATGTAAATTAAAGAAAACCGCATGCGTAGTCAATCTTCTATTGGAATACTTTCTACGTTATTCTTGTAGTGCTGCTAAAGCATTTCCATCACACAGATCGTTAACATAATGAATATCTGCATATTCTTCATTTTAAAATAGCCTTGGCATTGTGAATCACTTGGGAATAAGGATACAAAGAAGAAGCCAATGAGTTCAGTATCACAGTAATAAACTGACAAGTTACAAACAATAATTTTTAAAAACGATGTTCTAATATTACCAACCAAAGACGCGATCATGGCAACTAGATCAGTATTTCAGAAATCCGTTGAACTAAAATTTTAGCCGCATAAATTATAAAATGGACAATAATAACTCCTTAACGGTTACGTTTAGGACATATGTTTTCGACTCCAAATAAATTCTGGAATTCATTTTTGAAATATTTCCGCTACGTTTTGGGACACCCTGCACAGCCTAATTTGCACAGTTCTAGATTTTTATTATAATTTCAGGGTGGTGGGTTTTATATATGGGGCGTTGTGTGTGTGCAGTGCAAATTATATCTAATAAAGTTTATTACAATCCTAGTTTCAACATAATCATGAAATTTACAAACATGTGGTTTGTAATATAATGGAGTAAGTGAATCTTGAAATGTAATATCACTGATATCTTGTAGCCTACTGGTCTAGAGGTAAAGTATGATGAATCATGAAATGTGACTTAATAATTCATATGTGTTAGAATCTGTTTTTAGATTCATCCGTTCGAAGATAAAAATTCTGTCATATAGGTACAACTGATCAGTGTTAGCGGGAGTCATGGAGTTTTACTCAATAATTCATATCCTGTGATATATTTAGCTTTATCGAAGTGTTGTGAATAATTATACTTCTACAACTTAAGTAAAGTTTGTAACTGCAGTTTAAGGTAATAAATAAATCATGAAATGCTACATAATTTAGTTTTGGCACACACTGTATAGTGTAATAGTGAAAAAAGCAGAGTATAGTGAACTGTAATATCACGTAAAAATAGTGTCAACATTTTAGAATCTAAGTAAAGACCGATGGGACTTAATTAAAGAGATTTAATAATCTAAAATTGTGTGATTTAAGTCACACCTTATGATTCATACTAGTATTATTTCCTTGCAACCTGTTTGCAAATTTCACAGTCTTAATCATTCATGGTTAAAACTGGGAAACTGTATTTCATGCTCTATACGAATCCAATTACATTTTATGACTCGCAGCGGCTTTAAAATAATCCCACGACTTGCTAGTTTAATCTAAGAGCATCTGTTTCTATTATTACTTTAAAATAATAAACTGTGAAATTATGTCACATTGTATGACTTATATTAGCATTAGTGTTTTAAGACATTCTTCATAGATTCTACGAATCAACACACCCTTTGGAATTGTATTAAGCTATATCTAATATTGTGGTATAGATATTCACTAAAATTTCATGACTTGTAGGTCCTTAGAATTATAACAGCATACTATCGATTAAACTCCCGGCTTGGAAATACATTTAATAATTTATATTGGTGAAAATTATGGCATACTTCATGACACATACCTATTAGCATTATTTCCTTCAAAGCTGTTCGCAAACTTCACATTTGTAATATTTCATGGTTAAAACTTGGAAAATTTATATCTAAAGCTGTATACAAATTGAATTACGTTTCATGACTCGCAGCGGCTTTGAAATATTGCAATGACTAATTAGCTTAGTCTTCCATTATTACCCCTTAAAAAATCAGCGGCGTCAGTTAAACCACCTTGTATGGCTTATGTTAGTATTAACCATCTTTCATGGTTCATATTAATATTAGTGTTATAAAATATTGTTTCCCAATTCCTTAAATTGAATCCGTTACGACTTGGACCAAACCAAATTTAATATGGTATATAAATGGAGACGCCCGTCATGACTCATCGCTATCTTAAAATATAAAAGCAACTTAGTCTGGAATCTCAAAAATATAAAGGATTTGCTGTTGATGTCATAATAACCTTAAATTAGAATAGAATTAGAAATATTACCTGGATTGGTGACTTCGCAGGGGAGGATGACCGAGTCCTTTTCGGTAACCTTGAATACTTGGCTCGAAGTCAAGAAAGTTGGCAGGTCCGCGGGGTTAACTTTTATTTGGCTGGCTTGCCAGGACTCTGGAAAGACAATTACGTATTAGAACATTTGGCTCTGGAGACGTTACTTCAGGCTGACGGTTTCATTTTCAGTGCTGCAGTGGATTATCTTGTACGTTTATGTCTGGGGTAATTCCGAAACCCTTCTTGGATGCATTTTCTCGTTTATAGAGGAAAGGGAGGGCGCCGTCGGATTTTTCATTACATTTCTCGACAAGATATAAAATTGTGCCAGCAGGTAATTTTGTCGTATGTTAATTCAGTCATTTAAATTATTCAGGTCACCCGTCACGACTCAGGGTTTACTCCTAAGCTCTATTTTCCAACGTAAGATGTAAGAAATACCCATTCTCATTACATATCGTTCCGTATGTACTACGTGTTTTTACAACTGTAAAGTCGCCCATCACGACTCACTAACTTATATTTGGTTAGTAAAATTTTAGGGGTGTGAGCCCTGTCAAATTTAAAGTGCAAAATGACTACGAAAAGTAAGAGCTTATGATTACTTGGCTTAGTTTTCTCAAAGAAATACAATGATTCACCGCTCACAATTATCACCTAACATGATTCGCTGAGATATACCCAAAGAAAAAAATTCTAAGCATGGGAATCACGTCAAGGTTATCGTTAACGAAGAACCAACAAGAAAGCAGTATATATCATTTCTACTAAATTCATTAAAAATATTCATTGATTCGTCGTTTCCAATCATTAAAGTAGCTTAACATGACTCACTAACTTATGTTAAAGCTGTTAGCTTTGAAGCGTGTATTAAAGAAAGAGAGAAATTGGAGTCTTTTATATCCAAGTTAATATTCGGGAAAATTTACCACTTTAAACCACTAAATGGTCTAACATGACTCACTAGCTTCTAGTTTAAGGAGTGAATATTTGAGTGGAAGGATCACGCCAAAGTTCAAGGTAAAAAATATTTAAAAAAGAGAAACGTTTTGGATTAGTTATTCCTATTCATAGCTATTATTCGAACAAATTCGTTAACCCTTTGCTCTGAATCACTTATATCATGTAGCATGAATTATAGTTCATGGCTTAATCATGAGTTTATTCGAGCTGTAGCAACAATTCATTACTTTGAATCACTACAGTGATGCTTAATTTGCTTAATTTAAAGCTAAAGGGGAATTAGAACAAGAGAATTATTGTGAATTAGTTATGCACTATTCATTGGTTATATTAAGGGAAATTCGTTAATCCTTTGTTTTGAATCACGAATGTCATTTAGCATGAATCAATTACTTATATTTAGCTGGTGATTACCAAGGCGCTGAGGTAAGATTAAATCTAGAGTCTAGGGGGACCCAGAAAAGTGAACAATTGAAACGATTAATGGAGTAATTATAAGTTTTTCCGGGCTGTGGCAACAAGTCACTACTTTGAATCACTGCTTATTGAACAAGTGAATATTTAGGACCGAAATCAAGTCAAATTTTAAATTTAAAAGGTAAATAGAGAAAGAGAATCATTTTGAATTTATTATGTTCATAGATTTTATTAGAAAAAACTCGTTAACTCTTTCTTTTGAATCACGAACGTTACTTAGCATTAATCAATCGTTTATGTGCAGTTGGTGATTACAAAGGTGTTGGGGTGGGGTTACATCTAGAGACAAGGTGGACGCAAAACAGTGAGAAATGGGAACCGTCCATGCTTTAATCATCAGCTTATACAGGCTACGGTAGTAACAATTTAGTGCTTTGAATCACTACCATGATGTTTCTTTAACAAGTGCATAATTAAGAGTGAAGATCTGAAGATAATCATTTTGAATTAGTTATGCTCTATTAATAGGTTTTATTAGAGCAAATTCGTTATTTATTTCTTTTGAATCACGAACGTCACCTAATATGAATCAATAGTTTATGTTTAGCTAGTGATTACCAAGGTATTGGGGTGGGCTTAAGTCTAGAGAGAAGGGGGACGCAGAAAAGCGAGAAATAGTAACCATCTGTGCTTTAATCATGAGTATATACAGTCTATGAAAACAATTCAGTGCTTTGAATCCTTACAGTGATGCTTTTTTAACAAGTAAATAATTTAGAAAAGATGTCAAATTTAGATTTATACAAATAGAAATAGACAATCATTTGGATTAGTTACGCTCTATTATTAGTTTATTAGGGAAAATTCGTTAACTCTTTCTATTGAATCACAAGCGTCACCTAGCATGAATCAATAGTTTATGTTTAGCTAGTGATTACCAAGGTATTAGGAGTTTAAATCTAGAGAGAAGGAGGACGCAGAAAAGTGAGAAATAGTTACCATCCATGCTTTAATTGTGGGTTTATACATGCTATGACAACAATTCAGTGCTTTGAATCATTACTGTGACACTTCTTTAACAAGTAAATAATTTGGTCAAATTTAGAGTTAAAAAATATTAAACGAATCATTTTGAATTAGTTGTGCTCTATTAATAGAGTTTATTAGAGCAAATTCGTTTACTCTTTCTTTTGAATCACGAACGTCACCCAGCGTGAATCAATAGCTTATGTTTAGTTGGTGATTCCAAAGGTGTTCAGAAGAAGTTTAATCGTGACACAAGAGGACGCAAAAATGTAAAATATTTAAACCCTTCACGACTTAATTATATGTTTATCCGAATAAATGTGTCCAGCTCCATGTCAGATGATAATGATGATGATGAAGTCACTATCTTGTTTCAATACAGTGATATTTATTTAACAAATGAATTTTAGAACTAATAATTAGGTCAATTTTAAAGTTAAGGGAGAAACAGAAGAAGCGAAACATTTTGAATTAATTATGCACTATTCATGGATCCATGCGAGCAACTTCGTTAACTATCCGTTTTGATTAACTAATGTCCGGAAAATTCATCAATTTTTCGCTTTGAATCACTACAGTGATGTTTAATAAATAAAGGTGTAACAGGTGTAACAGTGAGGTTATGTTTAAAGCTAAAGAGGTAAAAAACAAGAGGAACATTTTAATTATGTATGTCCCAAATGCTGGAGTCATTTGAGCAAATACTTTAACTTATTTTGAATCATTAAGATCGCTTGACATGACTCAGCAGCTTATATTTAAGCAGGTAAAAAGATTTGTAGGAGAATAGGCAGATGCAAAAACTGAGAAATCAGATTTGTAACCTAATCATGGGTTTATTCGGTAAATAATGTTAATTCGTTTAGTTAATTTGTGAATATCTCAAATCATTTAATATAACTCAGTGAGATTTATTAAGAATCATTTTACAAAGTGGACTAACGTCAACTAACCTTAGAGGGAAATGGTTAATATAAACATAAGTAATTGGAGCTTTTAATGTGTGGTTTATCATTGGTTTATCTAAACGAATGTGAATCACCATTGTAAATCACTAAATAGTATTACTAGCTAATTTTTAAGCAGTGAATATTTAGGTGTGCTGGGTAAGTCAGGTTTGGGGGTACATAGATACAAAAAGGAAGAACTAAAATTACTTGTACACCGGTCTCACCCACATACTATTTTCAATCACTAAGTCGTCCACGACTTTATTCCACACAGACATTGATTCACTTTTCCGATTCCCTGAAATAGCCTTAAATGGTTCGAGAACCTATGAATGGCCACCCATTTTAGGGAAAAGAGCAAGCTAAAATGTAAAAATTTGGCTGTTTCATAACCCAATTAGATAGAAGTTTGCACCTGATTTGTCCTAATCACTGCTTTCTCTCGCAAATGCATCAAATTATCGTTTGAAATCACTAAAATCCCCCGACATGGTTTTGAAAATTATATTTAAGTAGCGCGACTTTAGATGAAATGTAGAATGAAAGGAGTAGTAAGAAAGGAAGTTTTTATGTTTCGAACCCAATTTCCAAAATTCTAAATTAAATTATTATTGCTTCATAGCTGCTGTAATGTGACTTCCATTATTTGCATACACATTTATGTTGCAAGTAGTGATGTTATACGCAGCAAATTCAAAGTACATTAGACTATTAAATTAGGCAATGTGGAATAAGTAATACGCTTGATAAGGGAAATTGACTAATAACCAGGTCATCGCTTATGGGTGCAAAAGCGAATTAATGGGACTCACCAGCCATTAGTTTGTTGCATGATCGCCTTTATATACATTAATATATAGTTGTTAGACTTGAAGCAGAAGCTATGGCAGAGGAAAGAGCCAATGGTGAAGAGTTGGCAGTTATCGGTGGATGATTGATAGATGACAGTATTCTGAATAACCAAGCTAGGCAATGGCGTTGCATCTGACTTTATTATTGTAAGTAGTTTAAGATAGTGTTTTATGGTAAGTTGTTATATTCTTGTACAACGGATAGATGAATAAATCCAATCATTTTATATAAGGGTAGTTGCTTCTCTGGTGATCCCGGCGATAAGACAAAGGGCTCCTTATCAGTTACAACTCATAGGCGTAACAATATCGTAATCCTTGAAGAACTTTGTCAATTCACTGGTTTGTGTCACTAAAAGTACTTTACCTATTTTTTATGTATCGAATGAAATCTTTGGGTGTGCTACTCAAACCAAATTTAGATGGAAAAGGTAAAGTAACTTTGCATACACTATGCCCAAGCAGTTTGGTATTAACACATCACACTCTTATGCTGAAGCAACGAAGTTTAAGGCCTAGCTATTATAACGTATTTTAAGGTATAATGGGGGAAAATGGCAGATCAAACGGGGATCCTTTAAACCCCTGAGAGTTATCCTAGGAAATATTTGAACTGGTTGCTACAATTTATGTGAGTCACCTATCATGACTTAGATTTAAATGTAAATCATTGTTTTAAAAGATAAGAGGTAACAAATACCGTTTCTATTGTATATCTTCCCATATCTGGATTTCCTTAGAATTACTAAAGTTATCTATCTTCACTATCTATCACTTTCAATGATTTCCTGTGTATTTTCATTGTTAATGGCACTTATCACGACTCACTCGTTTGTGTTTAAGCGGGTTTTTTAGTGCGAGAATTATGCCGAGCCGTAGGGCGAAGTGAGGGGGAAAAAAGGACAAATTTGATCATTTATGCCCCAATAAAGGATTGTCCGGGCAAATATTGAGACAGGAACGGACACATGAAATGGTGTGTCTAATTGGAAGGCCCTGACCTAATTAAATACACCGTTTGGATATCGCCGATTCTATTTTCAGCGTGTTGGTTGCTAAACGCGAAAATCCCCAGCGGGTTAGATAAAAGAAACACGTTTGCTGCATTAGGGGTTCCGCGAAGAATTTATTTAGTGAGCGACATATTACGCAACGGAAAGTTGTTGCGTATTGCAGCCTAGCGATAAATTATTAGATTATCCAAATTGCAACATCCAGCAACATACATCAACATAGTTTTTCCGTAATTGGCTGCGCAAAATGAATCCTAAGTGGGAGATTCCCACGGCGGCAGCAGCGCGAACTTTGAAATATAGACGCCATAGCCCACATTAATTTAACGGGTAATTAGAATGTTAGTAAGTGTGGTTCATGAATATTAAGAAAGCACTTTTAACGTCTTAAGAGAAAACTTCCGAGCAAACTTCAGCACTCGACCTTGCCTCTCTCTGGCTCGATTAATTAATTTTCGTGTCACTTTGAACGGTGTATGATATGCGACTAAATTAAAGCTCGGTTCTAGGAACTCCTCAAAGCCCATGTAGAATGTAACTCTGAGAAATTGTGCTGGAAGGAAAATAGGCTCCAATTATTAATAGAGTCACTCGGAAGTTTATTATGAGACTAGTTGTTTAATAAGACGGTAAATAAGATCATAAAAGAAATTGCAACGTTTAATAAAACAGCGTGACTGAGCGCTGAGCCCACCTGCCGCCTTCTTTAAGGTGATTGTATTTAAAAATTTATACGCAACAATTTGTATGGTATATCCAATTTTGCGTTGCTATCTGGTATTCCACTCATTGATTTTTATAAACGAACTATTCAGATTTTATTTAAATTCTTATTGTAGAGGAACAGAAAAAAATAGAGCCGAAGAAGATATAATGAGAGAAGGAAAGAATTTATCAAACAAAAACTGTATAAGAAAAGACCAAAATCGGTTGTCGTTAAAAGAGATAGACAAAAGACGATAAAAAGAAGGAAAAAGCTACTAAAATGCTAGAAGCGATGTCAAACGTGACACACGACACCAAAAGAAATGCGAAGGCAAGGCGAAAAAAAGGAAAAAGAAATGATAGAACTGCTGTCGAGGAAACTCATGATAGAAAAGGGAAGCTAAGTAAGAAGTTGAAAGATATGCGTGGAGGGGGTAAGCGTGCTGCTGTAGGATAAATGTAAAATAGAGAGACAGAAAAAAGACGACAATTTACGGAGAAAGGTATAAAATACAGTGATAAAGGAATGATATTGAAGATTGACCAAGAGACACGCAGGAAGAAGAAACTACCAGAGAACAAGAAGAAAAAGAATAATGGGCGAGAGTCATGAAGAGGAAGAAAAGGAATGGACATGAGTGCGTTATAAGAAAGAACCACCTGAGAGATAGAATACGTAGAACTAGAACGGAAAGATAATGAAATGAGCACAAAATAGAAGAAGATAAAGAGAAGGAGCCGAAAGGAAGGACAATAAGAAAGAATGTTGAGGAAGAAGACTAACACATGAAATGGAAGATGAAGACAGGAAGCAACGAAAAACAAAACTAGAGCTAAAAGATTAACGACTGGGAGCGATACTTAAAAACAAAATGATAACATAGGGAAAACACAATTCAAATAAAAAAATCCATTATTGGGAAAATATATGATTCACAATTATAAAAAGGGAGGCAAAAAATCGAGGAGCAACTTAAAGAACAGGAAGGAAAACTGCTGGAAAAGGAAGCCGATACGGAGGAGAAAGGAATGGGAAAGAATGTGAAGATTGACCAAGAGAAGACGCAGCAAGAAGAAAGTAGCAGAGGACGAGCAGAAGAAAAAGTAATGGACATGAGTGCGTGATAAGAAAGAACCATCTGAGAGTTAGAATACATAGAAATATAATGGAAAGATAATTGAATAAGTACAAAATAGAAGAAGATAAAGAGAAGCGAGAGGGGGGAGGACAATAAGAAAGAATGTAAAGGAAGGAAAGAAGATCAACATATGAAATGAAAGATGAAGATAGGAAGAAACGGTAAACAAAAGCGAAGCTAGAAAAATAACGACTGGGGCCGACACTTAAAAACAAAATGACAAAATAGGGAGAAGAGAATTCAAACAAAAACATATTCTTAGGAAAATACATGGTTCGCAATTATAGAAGGGCGAAAGAATCGTGGAGCAACTTAAAGAACATGAAGGAAGGTAACTGCCGAAAAGGAAGCAGAGAGGGAGAAGAAAAGAGTGGGAGAGAACGCTACGTAGGACGGCAAAGAATCACTACAGGATAAACAGCAGCAGCAAAAATACCTATACTGAGCGGCAGGAGTTAGCAATAGAAGCTACAATGGATACAGTAAGAACGTATGTTACAAGACTTAAGTTAGGGAACGAAAGCTGTGAAAACAGATGCAGCAAGTATACAAATGATAAGAGGATTAAATAAGATGTCACAAGCTGGACAGTCAGAACAGAGAAACATACACAAACATTTATTAAAATAAGATACTTGAAGTTGTTGAAGGCGGAAACCGTTGATTAAACTTCTCTTAATAAAAAATATTGAAGGTTACACTAATGGATTGCAATTATATAATAGAAGAAGTTGAAAGAGACAGAAGTGGGAAGAAGAGCTTTTGGAAAAGAGCTAGAAATAAGTGACGGTTCGTGACTAAAGGGTGGGGGAGGAGGTAGAGAAGCCGCAAGGCTGTAGTAAACGTTGTTGATAAGAAGAGAGGGCAAAAAAGCAAAATGTGTATGGGGAATGTTTAAGGTAGTTAGTGCCGGTGCGCACTAACCCATAACGACCGACGGTTTTAGTTACTCTCCGAGGCACCACGATAGCAGCATGTTAGCATAGATTTTTGGTCACTTATACAAGTAGTGACCGCGCGGATCGTTGATAACTCTGAATACTGTTTGACCAGTACTAGCACTTGTCCACCGCGCTGAGAGAGTAGTTAACAAGAAAAGAGTTATGATGTGCAGTATGTACACGCAAGGAGAACGAAGACTGTGGGAAACGGAGAAAAATAAATGGAGCTTGAGACAGGGCGATGAAAACGTAATCTGAAGAAACGAAAAACGCAGGCAGGAAAATCTTAACTTTTATTCTCTTCAAGTTTCGTGGCTTCGCTCCGTCGTCGGTTTCTTTATTATAAGCATATTTGTAAATTTCGTCTCTTGTTTTACTGGTTATGTACTGTTCTGTTTCACTGTTTTTCATTTTATTCTTATGTGCGAGGTATGGTTGTATAAATATTTGGCGATATTTGAATTTGGGAAGATCCAAATTTCTCTCATATTAAAAGAGGAAGATGAGGCAGAGTGAGGAACATACGGGTATGGTGAGCGGATGTGCATATTGTGTAGATGCATTTCGTTAAAGGATTGGAAGTTTCTAGGAGAGATAGATCTTACGTCATTTGCTGTAAGAAGAAAAGGAAATGGAAGGATGAAGGTTACAAGAGAGAGGGACTTACACTGGGAAAGGTTGTTAGTAGGAAAGATAGGGAAGGATAAGTGTGAGGGAAGAAAGTGACAAAGGGAGATGAAGTCTTAGGATGAGGATGTGTGATAAAACAATTTGAGGAAGAGGGAAATTCTGATAAATATTTTATATGTTGGCAGTTTTGAAGACTATGTTCACGTATTTTTATTACCGTTTCCTTACATAATAAACAGATTAAAAATTAACGGCAAATTGTTTAGCAAAGATGGGAAGCATTCGAGAAATTTGTAGAACACAGATAATTTGAAAGAAAATAAGAGAAAGAAGCAACATTGAAGATGGATTGAAACATGATGAAATGGAAGATGAGGAGGGATCGAAACGATTAGTGGTAATGGTGACGAATGAAACTTCAGTTATACTGTGGGAGGAAAAGATGGTGGGAGAGCGAAGGTTTTAAACGAAAGAGGAGAACGAGAACAAAATATATACCGTTGAAGGCGGAAACCGTTGATTAATCTTCCCTTATTAAATAATATTGCTGGTTACACTAATGGATTGCAATTGTATAATAAAGGAAAATGGAAGAGACAGAAGTGGGAACAAGAGCTTCTGGAAAAGAACTAGAAATAAGTGACGGTACGCGACTAAAGGGGGGGGGCGGTAAAGAATCAGAAGCGCTGTAGTAAATGTTGTTGATATTCAAAGAGGGAGATGAGGTATCGTGAGGAACATATGGGTATGGCGAGTGGATGTGCATATTGCGTAGTTGCACTTCGTTAAAGGATTGGAGGTTTCTAGGAGAGATAGATCTCACGTCATCTGCCGTAAGAAGAAGATAAAATGGAAGATGAAGGTAGCAAAGGAGAGGGACACTGGGAAAAGGGTGTTGGTAGGAAATATAGGGAAGGATAGGTGTGAGGGAAGAAAGCGGCAAGGGGATGAAGTCCTAAGATGAGGATATGTGAGAAAACCATTTGAGGAAGAGGGCAATTCTGATAAATATTTTATATGTTTGAAGTTTTGGAGACTACGTTTACGTATTTTTATTACCGTTTCCTTATATAATAAATTGTAGTTGGGTACACTAGCAGATTAAAAGTTAAGGGCAAATTGCTTTTGCAAATACGGGAAGCATAGGAAGAAAATCGTAATACAGAGACAATTTGGAAGAAAGTAAGAGAAAGAAGCAAGATTGAAGATGGATTGAAACATAATTAAATGGAAGTTGAGGAGAGATCGAAACGAACAGTGATAATGGTGAAGAATTAAAATTCAGTTATACTGAGGGGGAAGATACGGTGGGCAAGCGAAGGTTGTAAACGAAAGAGAAGAACGAGAACAAAATATATACGGTTGAAGGTAGAAACCGTTGATTAATCTTCTCTTAATAAAAAATATTGATGATTACACTAATGGATTGCAATTGTATAATAAAGGAAGTTGCAAGAGACAGAAGTGGGAAGAAGAGCTTCTGGAAAAGAAGCAGAATCGCTGTAATAAATGTTGTCGATATTGAAAGAGATAGATGCTGCATCGTGAGGAACATACGGGTATGGTGAGAGGATGTGCATATTGTGTAGATCCACTTCGTTAAAAGATTGGAGGTTTCTAGGAGAGATAGATCTTACGTCATTTGCTGTAAGAAGAAGAGGAAATGGAAGGATGAAGGTAGCAAAGGAGAGGGAGTTACACTGGAAAAATGGTGTTGGTAGGAAGGGTAGGGAAAGATAAACGTGTGGGAAGAAACTGACAAAGGGAGATGGAGTCTTAAGATGAGGATGTGTGCTAAACAATTTGAGGAAGAGAGAAATGCCGATAAGTATTTTATATGTTAGAAGTTTTGAAGACTACGTTCACGTATTTTTATTACCGTTTCCTTACATAATAAATTGTAGTTGGGTAAACTAACAGATTAAAAATTAACGGCAAATTGTTTAGCAAAGATGGGAAGCATACGAAGAAGTTCATAGAACATAGATAATTTGGAAGAAAATACGAGAAAGGAGCAAGATTGAAGATGAATCGAAACATGATGAAATGGAAGATGAGGAGGGATCGAAACAATTGGTGGTAATGGTGACGAATGAAAATTCAGTTATACTGTGGGGAGAACAGATGGTGGCAGAGAGAAGGTTTTAAACGAAAGAGGAGAACGAGAACACAATATATACTGTTGAAGAGGGAAACTGTTGATTACTCTTCTATTAATAAAAAATATTGATGATTACACTAATGGATTGCAATATTGTATAATAAAGGAAGTTGGAAGAGACAGAAGTGGGAAGAGGACCTTCTGGAAAAGAAAGAGAAATAAGTAACGGTACGTCACTAAAGGTGGGGGAGACGCGGTAAAGAAGCAGAAACGCTGTAGTAAATGTAGTTGATATTCAATCAATGATAAGGCATCGTGAGGAACATATGGGTATGGCGAGTGGATGTGCATATTGCGTAGTTGCACTTCGTTAAAGGATTGGAGGTTTCCCGGAGAGATAGATCTTACGTCATTTGCTGTAAGAAGAAGAAGAAATGGAAGGATGAAGGAAGCAAAGGCGAGGGACTTACATTGGGAAAAGGGTGTTGGTAGGAAGGATAGGGAAAAATATATGTGTGGGAAGAAAGTGACAAAGGGATGTGGAGTCTTAAGATGAGGATGTGTGATAAAACCATTTGAAGAAGAGGGAAATTCTGATAAATATTTTATATGTACGAAATTTTTCAGACTACGTTCACATATTTTTATTACCGTTTCCTTAAATAATAAATTGTAGTTGGGTACCTACACTAGCAGACTAAAAATTAAGGGCAAATTGTTTAGCAAAGACGGGAGGCATAAGAACAAACTCGTAAAACACAGAAAATATTGAAGAAAATAAGAGAAAGAAGCAAGATTGAAGATGGATTGAAACATGATGAAATGAAATGGAGGGATCGAAACGATTAGTGGTAATGGTGACGAATGAAAATTTAGCTATAGTGTGGGGACAAGAGACGGTCGGAAAGCGAAGGTTATAAACGAAAGAGGGGAACGGGAACAAAATATATACGGTTGAAGGGAGACGAAAGGTGGAGAAGCTAGATGGGAAAGAAAAAAAATGGCTTGCTGGAGCAGCGTGACCGATAAAATCATGTGGGCGAGAAAGAAACGTCGGAGTCCTAAAAGATTTCCATTTTTATTTTTCTTTACTGAATAAATTGCTGTTGGATATACAAACAGGCCAACATACTTTAAAAAACATAATTAATTATAAGCTAAAGGATTAAGTGTCTGATAGGTGAAATAATAGTTTGGGTCTTTAATAAATCAAAAACTTTCCCTTCTACCTTCGATCGGAAGGTTAAAAATGCAGGGTTTCGACCATCCCCCACGGAGCCAAGCATCAACGATCTACATTGGAGTTTTCTCTGTGGTTTATTGCATTCTTTATTCCATCCGCAAGGCCGCAAATAAACTGACCTTTTCCAAATAAGATCGTAGCCGGCGCACAGTCGTATCGTACTGTTAAGACCGGGTTCGATGCGTAAATTTCAATTGGAACGGCCATCAGCGGTGCTGGTGCCCATTCCGCTTTCTCCTCCGTTCTTGCTTTATGTTTATACAATCTGTTACGCGTTTTGCTTTTCCTCACCGAGCACGGCGCTCGGAAAGTAACGCACGGCCCTTCCGCGTGTTTACACAAAGTTTCATTTCGAGCCGTATCTCGGGATAATCTCGAGGTTATGTGTCGCGATTTTTGATTGAAGCGCGAATGGGGCTCGGGGAAGTAGGGCGAGGGTATGTTTAGTTAACAAGGTGTAAGTTAGCAGAGGGACTGCCGAGGGCCCTTGCAGGAGTGGACCGTTTGTGGAGGGCCCTTCAAGCGCTTGTCGGGTTGCACCCCCACGATGTGCTGCATCCGCGGTCTCTTTCAAATGCAATGACTCGCTGTTTTAGCTCAATAGTCGTTGAAATTCTCGCTTAGCAAAGGAATTCGTCTGTATTTCTGGAAGAGATGATTTCTGGACAAAAGCAATGATAATAATTGTGTTCAGTGGAAGTATTTTTAAAGTTTCATGATTGCAAAGAATGTTAAAGCAGTCAGTCATAACCCACGTACATTTTGTAGAACTTTGAGTTACATTTTGCCGTCGTTCTAACAAGTTTTGTATAAGTTATTAATAAAGTTATGAAGTTATTGGGGACTACTAATTTAAAGTTAGTTATTGAGAATTCGTTGTTAATGTTTCGATAAGTTTTCCATACATTATTAATAAATCATGACCCGCCGCCTGTTATTTGTAGTTTCTGTATATGCTTGGTCACTTTTGCGTAAATTATTGGTAAAGTGACCCATAACTTACTTACGGTTAATTACTTTTATTTGTATGTGACTGTTTGACTAATTAACTGTAATTAATTAATAAAAAGACCTAGCATGGCCAATTTATTCAATATTGTTTTTGGTTCCTGTAAGTTGTTAGATTTGTTAGGAACAGTTTGTAAGGCGACCTATCACGACCCATTTACTCAAATTTCTACAGTTTCTGTAAACATTTTACCAATTTTCTTTCAGTATAACTGTAGGTGAAGTACTATGACCTACCCAGTAAGTTGTTTGGCAATTCGTCCAAACCTTTGAAAAGTTTTTTATAAATTATTGGTACAGTTACTCATCATTTACTTACAGTTTTTCTTCTTCTTATCTCTTACGAGACACAGCGATCTTCTGTAACAGTTACAGTTAATTAATTGTCATTATGTGTAACTGTGCTGAATTACTACTGCCCACCCAGTACATTGCTTGTGCAGTTTATGCAAATGTTTTGACAAGTGTTATGTAAATTACTGGTAAAGTGACTGATTCACATACTTGCAGTTAGTTCGTGGTTATTATATGCTATTGTTTGACTAATTATTTGTAATTAATTAATACACAGACCTCATCATGTCTCGTTCATTTAGGTGTCTATTATGACCCACCCAGTACGTTGTTTGGCAGTTCGTCCAAAAGTTTTAGAATGTTTTTCGTAAATTATTGGTAAAGTAACTCATTACCTACTTACAGTTAATTACTTGTAATTATATGTAATTGTGTGACTAATTAACTGTGATTAATTCATAAAAAGACCTAACATGAACCTGTAAATTAAATTATTATTATTTCCCAATTTACTGGTAGTTTATAATTATAGCTGAATTACCATTGCCCACCCAGCACATTGCTTGTGCAGTTCATGCAAATGTTTTGACAAGTTTTACGTAAATTACTGGTAAAGTGACTGATTCTCATACTTGCAGTTAGTTCGTGGTAATTACATCCTATTGTTTGACTAATAATTTGTAATTAATTAATATACAGACCCAATCATTCCTCGTCCATATAGGTGTACTACTATGACCCACCCAGTACGTTGTTTAGCAGTTCGTCCAAACATTTTAAAAGTTATTTATACATTATTGGTAAAATGGTTCATCAGTTACTTCCAGTTAATTACTTATAATTATATGTAATTGTGTGACTAAATAACTGTAATTAATTAATAAAAAGACCCATTTAGTCATTGTTATTTCTGGTTCCTGTAAATTGTTTGATAAAATGTATTATAAAAACTATTAATAAGGTTACTTAGCATGACCCACTTACTTAACTTTATATAGTTCCTGTAAATTATTTCCCAATTTACTGCTAGTATATAACTGTAGCTGAATTACTATTGCCCACCCAGTGCATTGCTTGTGCAATTCATGCAAATGTTTTGACAAGTGTTATGTAAATTACTGGTAATTATTTGTATCTAATTAATAAACAGACCTCATCATGCCTCGTTCATTTAGGTGTACTACTATGACCCACCCAGTACGTTGTTTGGCAGTTCGTCCAAAAGTTTTAAAAAGTTTTTTATAAATTATTGGTATAGTAACTCATCACTTGCTTACAGTTAATTACTTGTAATTATATGTAACTGTGTTACTAATTAACTATAACTAATTAATAAAAAGGCCTATCATAACCCATTTAGTCATTGTTATTTGTGGTTCCTGTAAACTTTACTGTAGAGTTTTTTATAAGAACTATTAGTAAGGTTACTTAGCATTACCCACTTACTTAACTTTATATAGTTCCTGTAAATTATTTCCTAATTTACTGCTAGTATATAACTATAACTGAATAGCTATGACCCATCCAGTACATTGTTCGGCCTGCTCGTGCAAATATTTCGACAAGTTTCCTATAAATTACTGGTAAAGTGAACTATCCACTTACTTACAGTTACTTCGTGGTAATTACATGATACATCCTACTGTTTGACTAAGTATTTGTAATTCATTCATAGAAAGACCTTATCACGTCCCGTTCATTTACTATTATTTGTGGTTCCTGAAAACTTTTGAATTGAATATCTTCTTAAACTATTACTAAGGTGACCTATCATGGCCCACTTATCCAAATTTATGTAGTTCCTATAAATGTTTACCAATTTTCTGTAGTTTAGCTGTAGATGACCAACTGTGACCCACCGAGCATGCTGCTTGTACAGTTTGTGCAAATGTTTTAACAAGTTTTCTATAAATTATTGGTAAAGTGCTCCATCAGTTACTGGCAATTGGTTCCTGGTAATTATATGCCTTTGTTTGATTAATTACAGATAAAATTAATAAAAATATCTAGCATGGCCAATTTTGTAATATTATTTCTGGTTACTGTACATTTTTGAACGGAATTTTATAAATTATTAATCAGGTGATCTATTATAACTAGAGGAAAATGGCCTCAAAAGGCACAAGACGCAATATGTAGAAAAATTGAGAAATGTTTATAACCAGAAGTCGACTAACACTGATAGAGGAACAAGAAGAAGAAGAGAGAGATCTATCATGATCCAGTTAGTTAAGGTTATTTGCCATTCGCCTGAACGTTTTAGAAAGATTTCTCTAAATTGTTAGTAAAGTGACCTAAGATTTATCTAATTAATTAGTTCGTGCTAATTATATGCGTTTGTTTGGCTAATTAACTATAATTAAGTGAGAGATCTATCATGATCCAGTTAATTAAGGTTATTTCCAATTCATCTGAACGTTTTGGAAAGATTCCTATACATTATTAGTAAAGTGGCCTAACACTTATGTAATTAATTAGTTCGTGCTAATTATATGCCATTGTTTGACTAATTATCTGTAATTAATTAATAAGAAGATCTGACGTAATTCTTTTAAGATTATTTCTGGATCCTGTACATTTTTAAGCAGATTTATAAATTATTGGTCATGGAATCTACAGTAGCTAGAAGAAAATGGCCTCAAGAGGCACAAGGCATAATAGTGGGAAAAAATTGGGAGATTTTTATGTCCATAAGTGGAATAACACAGGCTGAGGAAGAAGAAGAAGAAGAAGAGAGAGAGATCTATCATGACCCAGTTAGTTAAGTTTCTTTGCAATTCTTCTAAAGGTTTTAGCAAGATTTATTTAAATTATTGATAAATTGATCTAACACTTATCTAATTAATTAGTTCGTGCTAATTGTATGCCTTTGTTTAGCTAATTATCCGTAATTGAGAGAGAGAGATCTATCATGATCCAGTGAATTAAGGTTATTTGCAATTCGTCTAAACGTTTTGGAAAGATTCCTATACATTATTAGTAAAGTGACCCACCACTTACATAATTAATTAGTTCCTGATAATTATATGCTATTGTTTTGAATATTTATCTATAATTAATTAATAAAATAGCCTATATAATAACTGTTATTCCTGGTTCCTCTACACTTTTAAACGGATATTTACAAAGTATTGGTAGGGTGATCTATCATAACTAGAGGAAAATGGTCTCAAAACGCACAAGACAGACCAGCGTGGAAAAAATTGAGAAACCCTTATGTCCAGAAGTGGTCTAACACAGGCTGAGGAAAAGGAAGAAGAAGAAGAAGAAGAGAGAGATATCTATCATGACCCAGTTGGTTAAGGTTATTTGCAATTCGTCTAAAGGTTTTGGAAAGATTCCTATACATTATTAGTAAAGTGACCCACCACTTACATAATTAATTAGTTCCTGATAATTATATGCTATTGTTTTGAATATTTATCTATAACTAATTAATAAAATAGCCTATATAATAACTGTTATTCCTGGTTCCTCTACACTTTTAAACGGATATTTACAAAGTATTGGTAGGGTGATCTATCATAACTAGAGGAAAATGGTCTCAAAACGCACAAGACAGACCAGCGTGGAAAAAATTGAGAAACCCTTATGTCCAGAAGTGGTCTAACACAGGCTGAGGAAAAGGAAGAAGAAGAAGAAGAAGAGAGAGATATCTATCATGACCCAGTTGGTTAAGGTTATTTGCAATTCGTCTAAAGGTTTTGGAAAGATTCCTATACATTATTAGTAAAGTGACCCACCACTTACATAATTAATTAGTTCCTGATAATTATATGCTATTGTTTTGAATATTTATCTATAACTAATTAATAAAATAGCCTATATAATAACTGTTATTCCTGGTTCCTCTACACTTTTAAACGGATATTTACAAAGTATTGGTAGGGTGATCTATCATAACTAGAGGAAAATGGTCTCAAAACGCACAAGACAGACCAGCGTGGAAAAAATTGAGAAACCCTTATGTCCAGAAGTGGTCTAACACAGGCTGAGGAAAAGGAAGAAGAAGAAGAAGAAGAGAGAGATATCTATCATGACCCAGTTGGTTAAGGTTATTTGCAATTCGTCTAAAGGTTTTGGAAGGGTTTCTATAAATTGCTAGTAAAGTGAGCCAACACCTACTTAATTCATTAGTTCTTGGTAATTATATGCTATTGTTTTGAATAATTATCTATAATTAATTAATAAAATTACCTATACTGACCTATGTAGCAACTGTTATTCCTGGTTCCTCTACACTTTTAAACGGATTTTTACAAAGTATTGGTAGGGTGATCTATCATAACTAGAGGAAAATGGTCTCAAAACGCACAAGACAGACCAGCGTGGAAAAAATTGGGAAACCCTTATGTCCAGAAGTGGTCTAACACAGGCTGAGGAAAAGGAAGAAGAAGAAGAAGAAGAAGAAGAGAGAGATCTATCATGACCCAGTTGGTTAAGGTTATTTGCAATTCGTCTAAAGGTTTTGGAAGGGTTTCTATAAATTGCTAGTAAAGTGAGCCAACACCTACTTAATTCATTAGTTCTTGGTAATTATATGCTATTGTTTTGAATAATTATCTATAATTAATTAATAAAATTACCTATACTGACCTATGTAGCAACTGTTATTCCTGGTTCCTCTACACTTTTAAACGGATTTTTACAAAGTATTGGTAGGGTGATCTATCATAACTAGAGGAAAATGGTCTCAAAACGCACAAGACAGACCAGCGTGGAAAAAATTGGGAAACCCTTATGTCCAGAAGTGGTCTAACACAGGCTGAGGAAAAGGAAGAAGAAGAAGAAGAAGAAGAGAGAGATATCTATCATGACCCAGTTGGTTAAGGTTATTTGCAATTCGTCTAAAGGTTTTGGAAGGGTTTCTATAAATTGCTAGTAAAGTGAGCCAACACCTACTTAATTAATTAGTTCTTGGTAATTATATGCTATTGTTTTGAATAATTATCTATAATTAATAAATAAAATTACCTATACTGACTTATATAGTAACTGCTATTCCTCGTTCCTGTACACTTTTAAATGGATATTTACAAAGTATTGGTGGGGTGATCTATCATAACTAGAGAAAAATGGTCTCAAAACGCACAAGACAGACCAGCGTGGAAAAAATTGAGAGACCCTTATGTCCAGAAGTGGTCTAACATAGGTTGAGGAAGAAGAAGAAGAAGAAGAAGACACTCAGTTAGTTAAGGTTATTTGCAATTCGTCTAAACATTTTAACAGGGTTTCTAAAAATTATTAGTAAAGTTCCCTAATACGTAATTAATTAATAATTAGTTCCTGGTAATTATATGCTATTGTTGTGAATACTTATCTGTAATTAATTATTAAAATTACCGACAATCAACTATGCAATATTTATTATTTTTGGTTTTTGAACATTTATAAACAAATTCTTGTAAATTATTGGTAAGGTAATCTATCATGACCCAGTTGGTTAAGGTTTTCTTCAATTCATATAAATGTTTTGGCCAGATTTCTGTAAACTATGAGTAAAGTCACCTCATACGTTAAATACGATATAATTTTTATGTCTTCTTCCAGATTAGCCTTGAGCCTATCGATTCTGTATGTTACGATATTTAGTGAAATTGTGCAGTCAAAATAACTAGTCTTAGTATTAAAAACGCTGTAAGATTATGATATATTATGTGTTAGATAGAATGCGTCAAAATTGGCAGCAGATCAGCGAGAGGTCTTATGCTCAAGTTAGATGAAACACGAGTTTTCTGGAGAGAAAGTTTGAAAAGAATTATCAAACACTTGTAGGGGACGTCACAAAATAACTGTAATCGTGGCAAATAAATCCGAATGTAGTTTAACTTCAGAAAAATGGTGATTGTTTAATTATTTTGACATTTTCGGGGGTTCTGTGTAAACTGCTGATGTCCGTTTATGAAGTTACTTATATATGGATCACTTGAGGACACAATAATTCCTCGATTTTTATCCACTTATTAGGGGAGAATTAGAAAAATGCGGTTTTTGAGATTGATAAAAGAGTAACATAAACAGCAATAAGGTTATGTGTGATAGTAGTTCAAATGCAGAGCGCTCGCTTGCTGGGCAAAACGTTAAATATGGTTTGGGTTTGATTCCTTAGCATTACAACAGAAGCATATAGAAATTTGATGTAATCCATCACAATTCCCCAATTCGGTTGGGAATCGCAATGGCAACAGTTCGGATTCGATATTAAATTGTAAGTACCATGTACTTCTGCCTTAGAGCTGGGGGGTAGCATGTGCCAAAGAACAGGCCGGTGTCCAATGGCTATTTCATAACTAAAACTTCACTTCATGAACAAAACTTTCCGTTTCTGTTTCTGGTTTTACAAAATTCTGTCTAATACTATTATTAGAGAGAACTATGGACAAAATGAAATCGGACAAAAGAAAAATCATCAGACTAGAATCTCCAATTGTGGAACATGTCAAGCAGAGAGGAACATCAACCGTTTGAAAACCTCTGAATTGACTTAACAAAATAAAATTTTTTGTGTTGCTGAAATATCTAAACTCACAGTGTTGCAATTGTGAGGAGTTCCTATCCATTTTAAGTATTGATGAATTCCGGCTTGGAAAGCCAGTAGCATTAAAACAGTTTAATTAAAAGTTTTATTTATATTTTCATAAATATTGGTATGTATTTTCAAAACATTTGACTTCTCTCTATTATAGTCTGCTGCCAGTATGTTTAATATTTTTAAATTATAAATTTATGTAATGGATTTAAAAATATGGAATTTTTCTGCTGCGGCCTTTACAGTTTCTCCTAAAACAAAGCTTCAGCGGAAATCCAGGATCTGAATCTCTTTTTACAACTAAACTCGAACATCTTCGGTTTGCAAACAAAAAAATCGTGTAATTCTCGATCAAGCTGTGATTTTAGGACTGGTTGTTGCCTGTATGTCGACTCGACGTCCAAAATACAATTCGTCTTCCCGAAACAGATAGAAACCACTTTTCATGCCGTGTTAAGCTCTGTATTTGCGTTGCATCTGTCTTTTCGGCTCATGTTTGCTTTTCGGCTTAGCTAGAGTGGTTTGTTCTGGAACGTCACGTAGGTATACGGTGGTAGTATGTAAAACAACCCGACTGCAACCTGTCGGTCTTATTTTTTAAGGAAGCAGATTTCATTCGACATCTATGCACAACTAAGTAAAATCAGCCATGAAAAAATTATACATGGAAATCTCGATAATTCCCCTTCAAACCGTTGTTTTATATTAACGGAATTGCTTGGTTGTATCGGACCCTGAAGATGGTACTTCCGCGAATATCATATGGAGGTGTGTGATTTCTATGCCATTTATTTATATTATTTCTATTTAATGTGATATGTATGGGCGGTTTTCGATCAGAATGGTTGACTTGTAGTTATAAAGTCTCCATTTTTGTACCTGAAGGTGGTAGTGTTGCCTTTTAGGTTTGTATTACAAGGTACCTGAAACTAGTCCGGATTATTTTATATTTATATTTTTTATGGGCTAGTGAGTTTTGATCTTAACAATAAAATAATTCAATTGAAAGTTACACGTGTCTCCACCTTTAAACCTGAATAGTTATTATAATTATATGCATTTGTACAGTTTCCATAAAAATACTTGACTTAATACTTAATAGTTTCATGTTCCATTTTCGAAAGTGAAGGTGAAACAGTTGGCTTTTGATTTTCCAAAAAGACTTATATGATATATAAGATATGGAGTGCTCTTTTATTTTATGTCTTTAATTGATAATTATTACAAGTGGATACATCTTGATAGTTTTCATAAGGATGCTTTACTGAATAGTCACATGTGTTTCAATTTTTGAACCTGAAGGTAAAACCGATGTCCTTAAGTTGAAGAATAAACCTATATGGCAATTAAAATAATATGGTCTGCACCTTTATTTGATACTATTAACTGGTACTTGCTATAATTGAATACATTTTGGTAGTACTAAAAAATATTTGAGTTAATAGTTTTCCACTTTTGAACCTGAAGGTGATCCGTTAGCATTAGTTTTACGAAAAAGCTTACATGGAAATTAAACTATGGTCTCCTCTTCAGTTACAATTATTAAAATTGAATTAATTTTGTTGGTTTCCAAAATTCAACAAAAATATTTGAATTAGTAGCTATTAACGTGTAACTACACCTTCTTCCATCTTAGAACCTGAAGCTTAAACTGTTTGATTTTATATTTATAAAAATTTTTAACACAATTAAACTATGGTGCGTTTCTTTAGTTAAAATGATAATTATTATAACTGGATACTTGTCACAAAAATATAGAATTAATAGTTACATGCGTCTCCGCTCTTGAACCTGAAGGTAAAATCATTGGCCTTTAGTTTTTCCAAAAGCGTATATAGCAATTAAAATATGGTCAGCTACTTTATTTTATACAACTGATTTATAGTTATTAAAATTGGAACATTCTGGTAGCTTCCACAAAACTACTTGAACTAATATTTACACGTGTCTCAATTTTTGAACCTGGGTGAACCAGATGATTTTTAAAAAAGCTTGTGATAATTAAAATATGATCTCCTTCTTTGTTGTTGCAATATTACAATTAGATTATTGATGGTTTACAGCTTCTTAATAAAGTACTTGAATTGAAAGTTACACTTGTTTCCATATTTGAACCTGAAGGTGAAGGTGAATTGTATTTTCTATATTTTTGAACCTGAGTGAAATTAATAATTCTTAGAAAAGTCTATAGACAATTAAAATATGATCTTCTTTGTAGTTGAAATATTACAATTAGATAAATATTGACGGTTTTCAGCTTTTAACTGAATTAGTTGAATTAAAAGTTACACGTTCCTTCATATTTGAGCCTGAAGGTGAATTGTGAATTGTTTCCATTTTTGAACATGGGCGAAATTGATAATTTTTATAGAAGCCTGTATGACAAAATAAAATCGCCTTCTTTATAGTTGCAAAATTACAATTAGGTAAATATTGATGGGTTTCAGCTTTTAACTAAAGTATTTGAATTAAAAGTTACAGGTTTCTCCATATTTGAATCTGAAGGTGCAGGTGAATTGTGAACTGTATCCATTTTTGAACCTGGGTGAATTTGATAATTTTTATAAAAACCTGTATAACAATTAAAATATGATCTTGTTTATAGCTGCAATATTACAATTAGATAAGTACTGATTATTTACAGCTTTCAACTAAAGTACCTGAATTAAGAGTTACACGTTTCTCCATATTTGAACCTGAAGGTGAAGGTGAATTATGCACTATAGATTTATAAAAAGCCTAGGGGAAATTCACATATAGTCTATCCCTCAAATTAAATTATTTATTTACAGTTATTGCAATTAGATATATTTTGGTGGTTTTCTCAAAAATACTTATATTGAAAATAAAACATGTCTCTATTTTTAAGCTGAAGGTGAAACTATTAGATACCTTCTATTTTTATAAAGAGATTTAAATGGCGATTAAGTTGTGGTTTCTTCCTTCTAATTTGTATTAACCGTAATTGGATAGATTTTTGTGATTTCTAGCTATTCATTAACGTAATGAACTTAAAAGTTATATGGCTCTCCATTTTTGAACCCAGTCCTCAGCATTACCAAGTGGTTTATAAAAATCTTGGGGTGTAACGCACCATATACAATTTTTCAATCCTGTTACCAACCGTGGGATTTTGAAGCTAAAAACCTTCTCTGGAAGTTTTGTTGTTTGGATTGGACGTTGAATTGCAGGTCCCCTTAGTGCTGAGGAGAAATACATGGCAAAGAAGAAGCTGACGCTTAAATAGTGGCACGAAAAAAGGCTGTTGATGAATGAATGATAAACGACAATGTATTTACACTAAAATACTAGCATATAAATTTAAGTTAGCAATTACATTTGAACCTAAAAGTTATCGATTGGTCCTATGGATAGTCTTTATTTACTCTAGGACTGCAGTTTTCCAAAAAGTATTGAAGTTAATATTTAGAAGTTACTCTGTTTGTAATTATCATAAAATTTACATAAGCAATTA
>JABXWE010103006.1:0-34826 GCA_014611495.1 Limonius californicus | reverse complement strand
TGTGGGTTTTCGTGACTGGATAGAATGGCAGTATCGTCTGCAAATGTTCCTGTTGTTGTATTTTGTGTCATTGGCAGGTCTGATGTATACAGAATGTAGAGTAGAGGCCCCATCACACTACCCTGCGGCACTCCGGAATTTATAGGAAAAAAATCTGATGTTTCTTCATTTACTTTGGTTTGGAATGTTCTCTCGCTCAGGTATGACTTCAGTAAATTAAAGTAGGCCGGAGGGAATGTTTGTTTGATTTTATATATCAATCCAAGATGCCACACTCTGTCAAATGCTTGACTTACGTCAAGAAAGACGGCTGAACAGTAGTGTTTATTTTCAAATGCATTGTTTATAACTTGCGCAATTCGATGGACCTGCTGCACCGTGGAATGAGCTCGGCGAAAACCAAACTGGTGTTCCGGAACCCAATTTTGTGGTTCGAGGTCCTCATTAATTCTGCGAAGTAATAGTTTTTCTAAAAGTTTGGAAATAACTGGGAGCAAGCTTATAGGACGATAGGAAGCTACATCCGTTGGATCTTTTCCTGGCTTACCAATCATTAAAAAAAAAAAAAAACAACAAATTAAAACAGGAACTAGAAAACACTAAACCCAAGGCCAAAAGTCGCGTTCATATAGAAATCATATACAACCAACGATACTACCAAAAAATCGAGAATACCTAAGAAAAAATTTACCCTTAACAAGGCAGCACTTAAGAATCTAGAAGACGTAAGAGTATTGTAAAGCATCTATTATACCAAATCCGTGGAGGTAGGGCTAAAAATGTCGATATTCTACATTTACAATCTCCCACTATCAAGGCTATTCAGCACACATTAGAACAAAAATCACCAGAAGTAATTAAGCCAACATCATCGCAGATAGCTAAAGCAAGATGTCACTTTTGTTGTAACATGTCTGGGTAGAAAAAGGAGAAGACTAACAAATTTTCCAAAATTGTAATTATATACTCCAGATCCTGCAGATATGTATATGGAATGCATAGTTTCTGATGGAAGAAGTGATGACGAAGAATCTGATTAAAAATACTCGTATTCAAGTAATATAATATTTTTAGTTTTAGTTAGCGGTTTTATAAGAATCTTTTATTAATTAAGAATACCTTTGCATCTCATTAACAAATAAATGTAGATGTTATACGCCATAATAAAGTGTGGACATTTATTAACCTCCCTTGGCCCAACTGTTCACTAAAATAGAATGTCCTCCTACGGTTAAGAACTGTGTGAATATTATTTAAGATTTTACAATACAATTCGAAGTGATGTTTAAGCCACAGCATAAGACAATTATAGATATTTCAACCTACAATAATACAAGTTGCTAATATTATAACTGCTTGATCAGTATATTGAGAAATTTAAATCGATTGAAACTTCCAACCTGTTGCACTTGAGCTTCTGGTGTGCATACAAGGATAACCCTGAGGTACTATCAATCAAAAACCAGATTTACATGTGCGTATTATGTGTGGTAAATAATCTGCAGACAAATGACGTATCTCTTGTTACTGACTTTTAAGTGGTTTCAAAGGGCGCGAAGACACTAGGGCGCGGGCCGTTAGGGCGCAAAGGCACTAGAGCGCGAGGATATTAAGGTGCGAGACATTAGGGCGCGGGACACTATGACGCGAGACTCGGTGTTATAACTAATAACTAATCAATAATAAAATTATTTTAAAAACAAGAAGTGCAGAATACAAGGGTTGCCCTTTTTTTTTACGATTTTACTAATGCTTCTATCCGCATTTTTTTAGTTATACAGTTTTGAAGATTGACTAATACCATGGACTAATAATTAGTCTATGCTAATACGTGTTTAGCTGTTTAATAATTATAATTAGGGCGTTAGTGCTTCTAACCATTACATTTGTTAAAACTGTTTTCAGATTGGATAAGACTGCGGGCAAAGGAAATTTTAATAAATCTACAATATAACGTTGAATAAGCTATTAACCATTATTAAGATAACCTGTAAAGGTTTAAAAAAATCACACATAATTTTCTGCATTGTTTACAAATCTGTACGCTAATATTTGATTTTTAAAACCACAGGAAACCCAAATGATACCTAGCAACAAAATTATTGTAAAAACAAGAAGGAATGAAAAGAAAGGTCTGCTCTTTTGTGTGATTTTACTAATCCTTCTATTTGAATTTTGTAACGTCATACACTTTTGAAGATACTGGATGATGTATGTCTAGTTGCATATTCAAAGAAATTCAAGGGCCGGTTTAGAAATTTTTCGTCACTCCTTACAAGCCTTAATGATTAACTTTTAGTCTGACAAATATAACACAGTTGTCGCGTCCTAGTGTCCCGCGCCCTAGCCGTCCGCGCCTTAGTGTACCGCGCCCTAACGGTCCGAGCCCTAATGTCCACGCGCCCTAACGGTCTACGCCCTAATGTCCACGCGCCCTAACGGCGGCGCCCAAGCGGCCGCGCCGTAACGGCCGCACCCGAATATCCGGCTCCGAGCATCATAGTAATCATTTAAGTAAAGGAGTCTATGAATTTTCTAAGATGTATGTTATATTATGTCTAGCTATTTTTTCTTCCGGATAGGCAGTTGTATTGTGAGAGGATATACAGGGCTTAATGTACAGTTGTAAATATCGAATAATAGGCGCACATAGTACGTCGTTCAGAATAACGAGCTGTGCGCTCAGAATTTAGTATTTAAATTATTTTTAATTGACTCTTGTGGTTCTGTGCTTTAATGTAGTATATAAATTTGTACTCAAGAAGGGTGCTATGACTACCTAGTGAGATATTGAACTGTGTGTTCCTAATTTGAGTTGTGTGCCACTAACTTATTGGGAGAGCTGTGTGCGATGTGGTGCTTCTGTGTGCTTAAAAGTTAATATATAGAACTGCTTGCTTTCATGTGGCAACCTATGGAGTTGTCAGCGGCTAGTAGCAAATATTTTAGTATATTGCTTTGCAGGATGAGGTTGCCGGTGCTGTTAGGTAAACTTCTCTTACAATTTCTAAAAAGTAGGTTAATGAAATGGCTTACGAGGTTCATGTTCATTTTCAATCGTATGCAAGGGATTGGTAAGATAAGATGAATGCTTTATATAAAACAAGAGTATTGTATGAAAAATGCACTGCTTTGTGTAATACTTTTCAGTCATAAACTGCTGGTAAGTGCTAACTTTTATGACATTCTTTTCCAAGAAAAAATTCTATTTAAATAAATTATATCTTACAAATCCGAAATACGACAATAGCAATAGCAACATAAGATAGATATTTAATCCTAGTGGTCCCAGTTTAAGCCACAACTGTAGTATTGGAAAAAGGACTACTGCTGGCTACCAGCCACAGGTAGTCTGTTAATGTAAACTAACACCTGCAAATGAGTTTGGCGTAATTCCGAAATTGCATTCCCTTGAGAATAGTTTCCACTTTAGAAAGAACAATGGCCATTGATGGAAAGTCAGGTAAATAGCGTAAGCAACTGATTTCAGCGACTTTGTGTTTCATGAGAAATAACTTTACAATTAGTGCAGAATAGACAGGTGCATTATCTTCCAACGAAACCTCTTTTTTCGAAATTGTGATCGCACTCCAGAAACTCACTGTAATAATCTCTTCGTCACTTCAATGCAGAATACGATTTTCCAATCACTTCATTTTGTGAGGCATCATATCAGGGCGGTATTGAAGCACCCACACCTCATCAGCAGTGACTGCCGCTAAGAAATTTTACGTTACGAAATCTGCACACAATGAAATTTTTCCTTGCTTTTACTCGACCGTAAGACTGCGCAGGACCAAAAAATTGTCGAATTGCTTCCTGTTCCACTAAACTACCCTCATTCGGTGGTCTTCCGCGCGTTTTCAAGAATTGTTGTGATCAAATTCTGATTTCGGGGTATAGAAAACGCGCTGTTTTAACGTCTTTTTAAACATCCTCATCTTTAAACTGTTTACACCATTCAATCTTACTAATACAACTTGAGCTGTTATCGCTGTATTTGAGAAGCCTGTGTAATGACGTTTTCTCTAATTTGAAGAAGTATTTAATATTCATTGACCACTAGCAGAAACACGACAAATGCGGTAGCATCCTACGCAGAAACCAACAACTATTTGATCTTTGCTTGACCACCCTCTATTAATAAATTTATGAACGATTATGCATTATTGTTGATTGAATTCCGCGTAACTCTAGTGCTAGTGCTAATTACCAAACCTCCTAGTAATATAGAGTATCCGTACCTCCCATCTATTCATCTGCAATGTTTGGTATCGTCTATATAGCCCGCGGTACCTATGTGAATGCTTTGCCCCATTACCTACCCTTCCTTTCACTGCTAGATGCAATATGTTGTTATTAATTAATCTTCTTTATTTAGTATAATTATCTAGTTAACGAAGAATAGTACTACGAATAAATTATCTACAATGTTACGATGACAAAAAGTGACATTTATACTTCGCAAACGTTAGATAAACATGAAAATTATAGCATCTACAAAATGCGACAAAGACTTTTAGCGCTTTCAAACCGCTCAAAATATTGACTCGACTTATTTGTTTAAAACAGAAGATAAAATAGATAATCTTGTTATGCCATTACAATTTTAAGAAATTTTATTTAATGTTCACGCGTGCTGATAATTGCGTCAGACACATCATTAAAAGTATAACACGATAAGCAGTCGATTTCGATTAACAATTAATAACAAACAGTTGCATTAGGAAATCAACATTTAAAGATATTCTTAAAAAGCAGCAATTATAAAGCAAAATGAAACTCATAATTGTACTGATTTCATTGTACACCATTTTTGAGGTTGGATGTGACTTGGACTGAGAAGAATTCGGTAAATCGCAACATTTTGTTTTTAAGTTCTAACTAAACCTAAAAGCTTTAGGGAAGAGTCGGCAAAGGCATACAAAGAAAGGATTTTCAATTTGCCGATTACATATTTCCTAATATTTTCTACGTCCTGAAATCGTTAGCTTTTGAAAAAAATGTTCACCTTAGGAAAGAAAAAGCTTGCTCGTGTCAAGTCAGGTGTATTTACATTAACAATTCATTGCTAAGGCTCTGCACCCCGTGAACGAGTTTGGCGTGCAAGACAGGAGGTCGGAGATCCTGTATCCTTACTCTCACCATCCGGTTTTCGCATGCCCAAATCATGACACCTGGTGTAGCGGTGTGCATCAAGCATTGGACAACTACTTTATTATCCATTATTCATTCGAAAACAAGTGCCCAATTATTTACAGCGACTGGGTGTGCCGCCCGCTAGGCATTGAGTCTGATATTTAAATTCCCGACGTCCCGCACCAGAGCGTAGAGTTTTAAGTACTGCACGCTATCACGCTCTCTCCAATTCATACAGACCTTGAACCTAAATTCTACAAGACATTAAGACAATAATATTGTAATGATTACTTGAAAACGGTTTCAGAAATGTATTTAACATTCTTTGTCTGTACAAGTTGTTCTTAATTTTTTAACACAATAACATTTGTGCAAGAAGATGTCCCAATTTGGTGTTCCACCAATACAGTCTGTGATTACGACGTCGTTATTGGCATAACTAAAAATGATATGTAACAAAATATTTTGGCAGGAATTATTCCTGATGACATACTAACCAACGCATTGCTGTACATTCCAAGACTACCTCATCAGGATCACAGTAGCAGTAATGACAATCATTATTTGTATGCGTAGCATTAGAACCACACTCTGTAGAAACAAATTTGTTGAAAGCTTCATAAGAAGCTTATATACAGTGTGTCCCAAAACGTACCGGCAATATTTCAAGGATGATTTCCAGAAGTTATTTAGAGTCAAAAAGTCTATATAAACATATGTCCTAAACGTAACTGTTAACGAGTTATTGTGTATTTCATAACTTATGTGGCTAAAATTTTAGTTCAATGGGTTTCTGAAATACTGGTCTAGTTGCCATGATGGCGTCTTTTTTTTGGTAACATTTGAATATCGTTTTTAACAAATTATTGTTCGTAACTTGTCAGTTTATTACTGTGATACTGAAGTTATTGACTTCTTCTTAACAACAACAACAAAAATAATATCGTAGAAGACAGCCCAATAGAAGACTGCGTAGTCGGGCAGTTTTCTTTATTCACATCGTCAGCTGAGGGAACATGGCACTTTCAATGCAAGACATGCAGTCGGCCAAGGAGTTTTTCGTAGACCAATGATTGGTTTAGTACAAGAACATCTGTCTTTAAGTGTGCGAAGCATAATAAGAAGTGCTCGCTTACATCCATATCTTCATCAACGAGTTCAAGCTCTAGGTAATGATTTTGAAGCTCGTTTAAAATTTTGTAATTGGATGCAAAACAATCAAAGCCTACCACATATCTTATGGACCGATGAAGCTTCTTTCACACGAGATGATATCAATAATTATCATAATTTCCATGAATAGGTTGCAGACAATTCTCATTTAAGAAGACGCTCGCATTTCCAAGAAAGATTTATTGTGTTAACATGATAGCTGGTATTCCTAATGATCGTCTGCTTGGACCATTCGAACTGCCACGCCGCTTGAATGATGCGAATTTTTTTTTTTTTTTTAATCACTTTTTTGCTAATTTACAATCTACTCAACAAGATACAGAGTAATTATTAAATGTTATATAAGATTATTGACTTGAGTCAGGGACCGCCCATTAGCGGTACTCTGGAAATTACACAGCTATGTCTTCTGGCCATTTCCTTTTTAGTCTTCTGTTTGCCATTGGTTGGTTGAATAATTCCCTTATAAGTTGGCTGCTATGGTTGGTATAGCGATCTTTGTATTTGATCGCATATGACTTGATTACGTCATTTACGAAAGGTATATTGAGGTCATCATGAAGGGTTAAGTTTGAGACATACCATGGAGCATTCGTGATCATCCGGAGAGTCTTCGACTGAAATGTTTGAAGGATCTTTGTGTTTGAAGGTTTGCTGCATCCCCACAGTTCTATTCCATATGTCCAAACCGGCTTAAGTATGGTCTTATACAGAATTAATTTGTTTTCGCGTGATAGCTTCGATCTTCTGTTTAGCAACCAGTTCATATTTTTGAGTTTTAGTTCAAGTTGTCGCTTCTTAGCCGTAATGTGAGCTTTCCAAGTGAGCTTCGCATCTAGGTGAAGTCCAAGGTATTTTATTACATCATTCATGGGTATAGGAGCATTGTTTATGCTGACTTGCGGGCAAATAGTTCTTCTTGTTGTGAATGTTATTTGTACAGATTTGTTAGTGTTAACGTTGATTTTCCACAGTTTGAGCCAATCTTGGAGGAATGATGCGAATTACGAATATTTTCTAGAAAACTATTCGCCGTTATTACTGGATGATGTGCCATTAAATATTAGACGTGCAATGTGGTATCAACACGATGGGGTTTAGCACATCAATGTCTTCGTGTTACAGCTTGGCTTAACTCATATTTTCCGGGAAGATGGATTGGAGTAGGGGGACCCGAAGTATGGCCACCGCGTTCGCCGGAGCTGAATCCATTAAATTTTTATCTTTGGGGTCACATGAAACAGATTGTTTATGCAACTGCAAGTGCACACAGCAGAAAAATACGCAGCGATCTCTTCTATGACGCTTTGTGTATCGAACATAATGGAGATAATTTTTAACAATTCTTGAAAAAAAATATTGAAAGTGTATTAAAAAAAAAATTATTTCATAAAATGCGTTGAACTAAAATTTTAGCTACATAAATTATGAAATAAACAATAACTCGTTAACGGTTACGTTTAGGACACGGACTTTTCGACTCTAAATAAGTTCTGGAATTCGTGTTTGAAATATTGCCAGTACGTTCTGGGACAAACTGTATACTCACTAAAATTAATATAAAAGTTTACTCACTGGAAGGTTTGCTTTCTAACTGGCAGTTGACCACAATTAAAAAAAGTGAAACCGATAGAATTATAATATTCATTGTCTTTGGTAGAAGACACCTATCAAATAAACAAGCTTTGGCTGCTCTGTTTGAAGTGTAGCTCACAGTATGCAAACTGTTTACCAACAACAGTTTTTAATAGTATCCAATACGTTGGTCCATAAATCGCATGATATTTACATGAATTATCTGCCCGAGGTCATCAACGAATTGTTATGAACAAGCTAATTAATTGAGTCCATTAAAAATTCTTCAACAAATTTTGCTGTATAAGTGATAAGCTATGGGAAGAAGACAAGTCCACATTTTGATACATTATGTTGTAGGAACATAACATGTTTAGCAGAATTCAAAACATAAACAGAATGCATTCCAATATAAATACCTACTCCTGACTGCTGTATTGAGCGCAGAACGTTCCTGTGATCCCAATGAACTGTATAAGCAAGAAAATTAATATATAATTTCCGGTGAAATCTACAACCCATGGCAAACTAATTCAGCCACTGGAATAACATATTTACAATAAATTAGGTAGGTTATTATTGCTTAAAAGTATTAAAATATATAGTAGATGTATCAATAACACCAGCTGCACATCATTTCTATTTTGAGTTCATGTTGCTGAATTCGAAGTAACCGTGCAATTATTTTATTGCGAGATAAATTGATTACTGTTGTAGTTGAACGAAGTTTTACCAAAACTAATACAGCTTCCAAATGACACTGCAAACTAGTCAATCCATTGTATGGAAATTAAAACAATTAAGCTACAACACAAAGATTAGTCGAAAGTGGTTTGGGTTTGACTCTTCAGCATTACCGCATAGCGTATGAAGAAGAAGAAGAAGAAGAAGAAGAAGAATAAGAAGAAGAAGAAGAAGTAGAAGGAATTAAAAGGATGACAGGAGCACAAAGCAAAGGGTAGTGGAAGGAAATGGGGAAAGCTTACGTCTATCAGTAGACAGATATAGACTTATTGTGATTGTGATTATATTAACATCTTGTACTGCAACCCAGGGCATATAATTTCTTCAAGCCTGTTTGCAACCATGGGGATGCCAAAAAGTTTCTCTGGAGTGTCTGTCATTCGAATTCAGAAACAGTAATAGACGTTTTATATGTGCATTATGCATGCAGTTAGCGGCGCCAGTCCAACTTTCGCGCCAGTAGAGGTTTACACATATTTCTTAATTTTGCCTTAGCAGTCACATTTCGTTAAGTACATACTGCAGGTCTCCGTGTGTGGCTAAGAAAACATGTAAGGTGAACTTCTTCTTAGCGCCTGCCGCATGGTAACAAGACTGCCGGCTAACCACGTGGTTAATGATTTGGAAAGGAAAAGAAATCATAAACGAAAAGGTTGATTATAGGTGCAAAGATAGGATTTTTACGCAATTAATTTTTCTATGTATACCAGTTTCGTGGGCCAGGGGAATGCTGACCAAGGGAGAACTATTCGAAGCAATCCCTAGAAACCGCCACAGTGAAGGAAGAACGAAGGACGTGAGGAAAACTGAAAAGGGACAGCAGAATGGAGTAGAAAGAGAAAGCACAGAAGGTGAATGTGAAGGTGGATTAAGTGAAGAGGAAAGGGAACCGGGAAGAGAAGAACAAAAAGAGGAAATAGGGATAGGGAAGACGAAACGGGCAAAAGGACGAGCAATTACAAAGAAATAGGAAAGTGTACGTGACTTTAAGTTGCGAGTGGTTTTACGGTAGAGCCATCCGGCGGGAAAGAGTCGCAAACGTGCTTCATCGCCTAGAACGCTGCCTTGTCTTTCCTAAATAACCATGTCAACCATTAAACCACGCAAGGTGGACAAAACGCATGCTCGCAATATTGACTTCAACAATTCACCGTAGGCACTTTCATCAAGATATCGTTTTTGGGTTTACTTAACTTAAATGGAAATATGACCCTTCGCTCTATCTCTACCCGAATGCCATTTATGGCGCAGCTATACAGATCTACTCCCACTTGGTCTCATCAAAACACCCTCTCCCACTACAACTACATTACCTTGAAGTTTTCTTCACATAAAAAATCTCCAAGTAACCATCATTTGTTGCTACAACCCTCCCCCAATAACCTGCTCAGTTACGGTTCCTAAATTAACCATTTCATCATCGTGGAAGATCAATTTTCACAAGGTGATGTCAACTATATCATAACTATATGATAATCAACCCGAACGCTAGACCTCTAGCCAACACTTCAAACAACCGTCTCCTCTCCCGCGTTCCAAATGATCACCCTGCAAGCATCATCTACAGTGGCTGGTCAATCGTAGACCACATTCTACTTACTCCCAATTTAACCCCGTTCTCAAACCGTCGGCACAACAGTTACCTCCGATCATTTCCCCGTAATGTCAAACCTGTTTTTCCTTGGCCACCAGCGTCCATTCGATGTTATCACAATCTTCGACTATCCTAATGTAGATTGAAATATTTTTCAAAAATGTGTCTTCCAAAATAGTCTCCTCTGCCCCAACAAAGGTCCCAGCAACTATCGACGACCAAATTTCAGAATTCATCTCACTTCTAGTTCAAGCCAGAACGGTAAACCTGTGACGCTTATTTCCAAACACGCCTCCTCCCATCTTCAAAACTAATTTCAACAGACTTAACTCAATAAACCGCCTCGACATAAACGAGATCTATTTAACCCAATGGACTAACACCTGCCAATCCTTAGACTACTGCTACGGGAAGACGTTCTGGGCAAAATTCCAATCCATCACCGACCAAAAACCAAAGTTAAACAACCACCTAAACTCCAACAACACAGTCCTAAAAATCCCCCAGGACAGAGCAAGCTGTTTTGACCATACATTTCAAAACATCTACTAAGTCTCCGAAGATCCTTCCCTCAACCAACGCTTCTTAAACGAAGTCTACATCTACACTCCCCCGAAGGCCAACGAAACCCCGACGAGATCAAGTCCATCAAAAATCCTAAAAACCACAAGAGCTCACGGTACATACCAAATAAAATCCTTTCTTCGTTTAAATATGTCCGACTCAACCATATATAACTCTTGTTTTGAAAATCATCTTCAGATGTCGTTGAGAAAACCAAGCGTTTAGTAAGGGATGATATAATACTGAAGAAGCGGTAATTAGCTGTTTTATTACAACGGTTTCCTGAATTCTACATGAGCAGCTTGGCTAGACAATAGTTAGCAAAATGTGTCCGCGAATTTTTTCTCCATATCAAATGCGTGTTCGGGTAAAGGCTAATGAAAAATTTTGGGCAAGTTGTCTAGACCAACCAGATTTATGTATCACCTAATTTTCACTGGGGACAAACCCTGAATCAAACCTTATAATTTTGAAACAAAGCAAGCGTCAATGAAGTGGCATATAACATGTCCGGCCTACCCAAGGTGTTTAGTCACCCCTGCCGCAGAAGAAAAAATATTAACCATTCCTTTTTAGTTTGTCAAAGAATTATGCTGATTACTTATCTGTAGAATTCGAAGGTATCCTATTGCTTGAGATCATAGCCTCTATTAGGTAGAAGGAAAAACCAGATCACACCAACTCTAAGTGAGTAGGCACAGCTGAAATAAAGAATGAATGGAAGAGGAACAGTGAATGTACATAGGGGAAACACTTCATAGCCTGTCCTGACATATCCAAGTAGCTCTAGTTGCTGGGGAAAGTCGAACGAGCCTGATCCTTTGAACGGAAATATTTACAGGCCACTGTAAACCTAGAAGATACCTCTCTTTGATAGTTGTCGAGGATGACTCATTATGAGAAAAGACGAAACCATCTTCCACTTGCTACGAAATTGTGAACGGCATTTACGACTGAAGCACAGAATCTTCGGCGCACGAACATGTCATAATGAAGAATTAAGTACCCTCATCTGAATGGAAATCCTGAAATGCGTTAGGTCAGGAATGCTCGGTAAAGAAAAACCTGGGAAATAAAAAGGGAGAGTGGTGAGGTTCAGAGGAATCCAGGGGTTAATAAAATGGGCCGTGGGGCATACTAGTTTCCCTCACAATCTACTACTACAGTTGTTACTACTACTACTAGAATTACTACTACTACTAGAATTACTACTACTACTACTACTACTATTACTACTACTACTAGTACTACTACTACAACTACCACTACCACTAACAGCACTACCACTAACGCTACCGTTACCGCTACAGCTACGTATACCATTACCACTGCCACGACAACTATCAATACCACTATCACTACCACTACTACTACCACAAGATTAATACTACCACTACCATTACCACTACCACCACCTCCACCATCACAACCACCACAACGACCACTGCCACTAGTACTACTACTACTACTAGTACTACTAACATTATTACTACTACTACTACTTACTACTAGTACTTTTACTACTACTACTATCATAGTCCAGATATGACACCCAAAGCTAATTTGGTGTTTCCCAACCTGAATAGCATTATTAAGGTAATACAATAAAGCAATGACTTGTAGCAGCCATTGCGGAATATTTTGAGGAGAAGCCAAACGGTGTAATACCTGTATTCAAAAGCAAGGAGATTATATTAAAAATTACATGTCTGGTGCTGTTTTAGTAGTTTGCTTTTATGCTCAGTTGGGGAATATAAGGACAGCCCTTGTAATATTTTTCAAGAAACACAGTATGCAAAATTGTAATTTTCCTATTAATATATTTAACTTATTTGTAGTTTTAAAGCAAATTAAGAAATATACGTATGCATAATAACAGATTTTGATAAAGTGATAGCACATTGTTTGTTATTAATGCTCTACATTGTTTAAATAGCTACATATCATATAAGTCTCGTAAGTTTTTACCTCCTTGTAGCTTTACAAACGCTCTAAACTTACTTCCCTTATAAATTCTGCTGGCGAATCAGCAATTTTAAAGTTAACCAACATCTTAAAGTTTTTGACGTTAAAAATGTATAGACTACCTGCGGCATTTTAACTTTATAGGAAAATTTACAAATACTTTCAAACAAAGCAAATATCTGTTTACATTTTCAACCACAAAAGCTTTCCACTTTAATTCCTGGGTAACATAATATGATTCCTTTAATCCAAGAACACTCCCTAGAGCAAGTAGTTAAATTAATAAAACCTAACAAAATGGTAAATAAAGGTAGATATCAACATTCGCAAAGCTTTATATTAATTTTTTTCTGGTTGGAGATTCCACAGAGTATTACATTAACGTCTAGAGTTTCAACAAGCTCCTACTACCTGAAATTTGCATAACCAGCGGTGCAGATGACAGCTAACGTATACTAATAAAAATAATCACCTGTATTCATTACAGATAAATTAAGACTTTGTGAGCATAAAAATGTATTCGAAAAAACCCAAGCTTAGGAAAAACAAAGAAAATATAATAAGGCTCGACAATAATAGGAACACGCTTTTAGAACGTGATAATCAAAGGAAGAGAAGAAAAACTGTACAGTTATATAGTATTTTATTGATTATCTGTTTCAATCGTCTGAATCTTGTCTAAGTCAAACATTCTTAAATTAATAGCTATTAAATAATTGGCAATTTTTAGGCTACAAATTTTTGAATAGAACCTACTCCATTGTAGGTAGTTAACAGGCCATTGACCTATACACAGAAGAAGAAGAAGACATTTCTGAATAGATTAGTTACCAATCTAATTGGAATTAATACCATAAAGACTTGCAAAACGATGTTTCTTTAACTACTTAGGGTTTCGCAATTGTCAATCTAATATTACACCAATAGAGTAGGTCCAGGAATTGAGCCCCGAGGGACACCAAAATAAAATAACCGCAGAACATGAAATTCTTTTAGCGCCTGTTAGTAATCCATTGTGCAATATGACACACTGAATGAATTTGAATCAACAGCACTACTACTATTAAAGGTGTAGTAAGAAGGAGTATATGTTACCCCCTCAACGTTAGATATAAATTACATAAAATGTGTAAAACTTTTTTCAATTTTGTTTCTTTATTATAATTAACATTCATCAACTGTACAAACTGCTCCTTTATGCCTGACACACCAACATTTGTTGCAATCCTGTTTCCACGAAGTTCTAGGTTCACAGTCCCTTTGTATGGTATTACTATTAGATACACTGAAATAGTATGAGAAATTAGATTATTTAACTTACTCTTCTACGTTACACTCACTTACCAGGCTGTGTTTCTACAGATTATGTCTCCACTGATACAATAGCAATCGTTACAATCATTTTCTTGGTAGATTACCCCTTCGATGCAACCTGAAATATATATATATATATATAAAGTATAGTATCTTAAACATCAAGAGATAAACCACTATTGTTACTATGCAGCTTTAAACGGTGGTTATAATTAAATAAACTAAGAAGTAGAAATTAGTACAAGGTGCAATAGTTACTTCGCAAGTGTAAAACTGAAATATTAACTTTCAATTTTTAAAAATAAGTCATTCGTTGATTTTCTTTCAGTTCTAGGATTTATTATATAAACTCCGCAGCCCTACACTAACAAGCTCGCAGTACTATAAGCAAGAACTTAATTAAATATATATAGCAGCAGACCTTTGTATATATATCACCTCAATGCAATCTATTGTCATCCAATTCCCAAAATATTAATCCACGATACATTGGTTACAAAAAACAAGAAAGTTCTTTTAGAATTAAATTAAAAATCAACATTCCCAATTGAGTTTCTAACAACAATGATGTCATTGTTATGCTTTTTTACCAACATAAACTTTAACCGTTCGAACTTTTTTACTTTCGTAAACTTCGGCAACTTAGAAAAGGTGAGCATTCGAAGGCAACTTGAATTATAATCGAAAACTGTAGGTAACAATGATTACAGCCAAAACATTTCTATTACTGCATAAAGTGTACACAGTAATGGCTATAACACACACACAGCTGATTGACACACTAATAAAAACAAAGATTATAAATTAGCAATTTAAAACACATTTCCAAAAGATCCTGTGATAATGCTAAATATTTTTCAATTTCTTCTTTCTTATATTCGAAAGAAGTACATTTAAAGTATTTATGAAACAACAAAGAAACAATTTCAACACCTTATTCAACGCAAAAGATAGAACTAACGATTTGTAGAAAAGCAAACTAAACTGTTCACAGTGGAATTCTGTATACGTAGGCCAGACAATTAGAAATTTTGATATCCGATGCAAAGAACACATACGTTCACACAAATGCAACACACAGGAAAATCCAACTGCGATAAACGCTTACTAGAACACAGTGATGCATTGACAAATATAACACAACACTTTTACATTTCTGTGATGATAAACGTAAATTGGTTATACTAGAGGCTTCAAACTGCCGTCCACCTTACTCTTCACATAAGTTAATCCGCCTAAGGAGAGAATTTCTAACACGAGTATGCATGCGTGGGGTGATTGTCCTACATGATTTAATAATTCTTTCACTTATAAATCTTCTACCAGAGTTACGTAGACGCCATTTTCTACTTTACTCCACAAAAAGAAATTTAATGAAGTCAAGTTCGGAGTACGTGGAGGCCAAAGATCAATTTCACCTCTTACAATTAATCTGTTATGGAAAGTATCAGTTTGGTAGTTTCTTACAATTCTATAGAAGATAACAGGTGTTTCGTTATTTTGAAACCACATCCTCTGTCTAACATTAACAGGAGTATCTTCTGAGATCATCATTTTCTAGAAAATGTAAATTCATTTCCCCATTTAAACTGCCCTCAGAGAAGCAGGGACCAACGATAAACTTGTCATCGATACCACATCACACATTTACAGTAAAAATTCTTTGATTGTGTGCTTGCCGAATCCAATGTGGGTTATCCTCTGAATAGAAATGGTAATTGTGTCTATTTATGCACCAATTGTTACTAAACGTTAATTTTTTTCGCCCATCTAGCATGTTTGGGACATGGAGCGAAGACTGAGGAACTTCCTGCACCCTTCGCAGACGCTGTGAGATCAACAGCACGAATTACAGGTTGCTTGGGACACAATACCTCAAGAGGAAATCGACCATCTGCTAGAATCGATGCCACCAAGAGACGGGGAGTGTGTAACCAATAGGGGGGACCAACCCATTATTAATAAAAATTATGTTTTTTTTATTTTGTTCTTTTTCTTTAAAATTTTAATCAATTGCTACCTTCTAGTAGTTAAACGTCTCTGCCAGGTTTGGTAAAAAAATACCCCTTCTTGGTGTTGCGATTTCCATGTCACTGAGGGTAGGTACTTACTACATAAAGACAACATGCAAATACATAGTTATTTTATTTCTATAGAATACTGACCTGCTTTAGAAGTATTTAAAATGATTACTAGTTGAAAGATTATATTATTAAATTGATATTGGTTAGTGTTTTGTAGTGGGCTAATGTATAAAATGATGTGACTTAGTTTGTGCTTTTTCAAAATGCATTTTTCCAGTCTTTGACCGTTTGGTCTAAATACTTTCTGACTAAGATGGCTTCTATCGATCAAAACAACTCAAAAAGCTTCTATCCGTAATATAGGAATAATCTGCGAAACTCAGATATAGGCAGTTTTTAAATTTTATTGTTATATAAATACTCAAAAAATATCCGAAAGCAGCGTTTCCCAAACATTCAAGTTTCGCGGCCGCCATTTTAAATATGTCCCTTTTTCTAGCAAGACGAAATCTCGAACTATCCGGAGTGCTGGAGAATGGTCCCGAAATTCTGATAGTGGAGATAAAACGTATAAAACCATGATGCGTGTTCAGTTAGGTTAGTTCCATAGTAAGCGTAGCTGCTAGTAGACGCGTAACATTTCGTTTGTCGTCTGTTGCACCTGAGCGATTTAAAGTTTGTACAAATTTTAAGTATGGAAAATATTTAATCGTGTTAAACGTAACTTTGGGCGTACAAGTACATCTGCGTCTACAGATAAAGAAGCTGCCAACACTCCCAACGCAAAAATTATAAAATATTATGACCAGTATTTGAATTTTGGTATTATAGCTGTTAATGGTGGACTGGTGGAGCGACCACAGTGTGTAATATGTTTAAATATTTCAACTGCTGACACTATGAAACCAAATAATCTGAAAAAGCATTTGCAAACAATGTATAAAAATCATGAAAATCAAATCCTAAAGTTAAATTAAATATTCGAAATACCTATCTCCAAAGAAATAATACTCATACATTACAACTATCAGATCAAATTAACTGCTTTTCGTGAAAATTGGTATTTTAGTCAAACAAGATAACGCATACGAATACGAGTAGATAGCAAACGCGTTTGAAATTACACCTACAGATTTATCATTGGAAGAAGAGGAACAATTCATTGATTTAAAAACAAATACAGAAAATATTTAGACAGTTCTCGTCGACAATCTTTTTCGAGTTTTGGATTAACTTGCAAGAGCAGTTTCCAGCACTATTCAAGAGAACTATTGCCATTTCCTACATTTTATCTTTGTGAAGTTGGTTTCTCTGCAGTAGCTTGTATAAAATCGAAATTCAGAAACCGGCGCAACATCGAACGTGAATTAAGGGTAGTAGTTACTCATTTAGTACCAAATTACCAAGTAATACAATTCGAAACAGGCGCATTTAATTCACTAGTTTGTTTAAATAAACTTTTAAGTTTTATGCAGTATTAGATTGTAGTCATAAGTAGGTACATTATATGTCCCTTAAAGTACTACGCGGGGTCCTTCAGGGACCCCAAGTTCACATTTTTCAAGTTATTTTAGAAAATATTTTTTTCTGCATATTTTCCTTATTGGTACCTGATTTTCCATCCTTGATAAACGATTTTAATCATATTTGGATTTTTTTGCTTGTATATTTTTTATAAAAATGATTATTTTGTGACTGGGGTCCCTAGAAGACCCCGCGTAGTACATTATGTTATAATTTATTAGTAAATTTCTAGAACAGTCCAGAACATTCCACAGTATTCGAGAGCATTCCACAACATACCGGAACATCCCAGATCATTGTGGAACATTCCAGAACGGTCTCGAATGTTGTGGAATGTTCTGGAACATTGTGGAACATTCCAGAACAGTCTCGAATGTTGTGGAATGTTCTGTAACAGTGTGGACCATTCGAAGCCTTTTTTGTATGGGTGGGGCTACCCATTGGTAGGGGTATATAAAGCACCCCGTCGTGGGTGCAAACGTCAGTTTCTTATCAGTGAAGCGCAGTGAGTGAATAACTACCACACAATCTCATATCAACCGTGGTGAACAAAAGTGTTAAGTGGTTTGACCTTCTAAAATGTCAAAACGTGATAAAAAAGTGTTATCTCAAAAAGAACTTGAAGAATTAGCCTGTCAATTTGGCGAAGATAGTGATACTGATGATCTAAATGTTAGTGACGATGAAGATCGCGATCCCAATTTTGTTTTTCAAGACGATAGCTCATCGGAAATGGAAGATAATACTGAACAAGTGCTTGAGGAAGGAGAAGACGAACCTCTTGAATATGAAGATGGGGAAGAACCAATAATGGAAAGAAATGAAGCTGAAGCTATCAACAGTAAACAGTACGTAGCAAAATCGGGACGTATTTGGAACTCTGAATGTCACAGTTCTTCGCGCCGTCCATCTAGGAACATTGTCACAACCAAACCGGGACCAACAGCGTACACTAACTTAGCCAAAGAAATATTTGAAGTATTCAATCTTTTCGTGACTATAGAAATGAAAAATAAGATCTGCAAATACACTAATCAAGAAGCAACTCGCGCATTTAAACTATATAATGAAAAAAATCCTGGAAAGCAAAAGTCCTGGAAAAATATAGATATTGTAGAGCTCGATGTATTTATTGGTGTTTTGATTTCTGCAGGAGCACTTCGTTGCAGGAAAGAAAAGGTAAAAGAAATGTGGAGCACAGATGAGTCCATTCGTCGCAACATCTTTACAGCGTGTATGTCTCGAGATAGATTTATTATGTTCAGTAAATTCATAAGACTTGATGACAAAACAACGAGACTAGAGAGAAGGCAAACAGAAGTTGGCTGCGTTTAGAGACATATTTGAAGACTTTGTGAAGAATTGCCGAGAAGCCTTTGTTCCCTACGAAACGGTAACAGTGGATGAACAACTAGCTGCTTTTCGTGGAAAGTGCCCATTCAAACAATATATGAGTTCTAAGCCTGCTAAGTACGGGATCAAAATTTGGACATCTGCAGACGTAAAGACAACTTATCTTCACAACCTGCAGGTTTACACCGGTAAAGAGCCTGGCGGGCGTCCAGAAAAAAACCAAGGATTCCGGGTAGTTACAGATTTAGTTTCACCTCTGTTTGGTACTGGTCGTGGTGTTACTACAGACAATTTCTTTACGTCTGTAGCTTTTGCTGAATTTTTGCTGTCAAAAAATATGACTTTGATTGGGACAGTACGTAAAAATAAACCAGACACTCCAAAGGAACTGAATATCACCACAGGGAGAGCAATTTATTCATCGCAATTTGTGTTTTCTGACAAAGTTACTATGGTGGCCTACACACCAAAAAAGAAAAAATTGGTTCATGTATTATCCACTCAGCACGAAGATCCATCTGTTTTTGAAGAAGAACATAAAAAACCCAACATGATCCTAGATTATAACGCCACTAAAGGGGCTGTTGATAATGCTGACAAAATGATAAGTGAATATACTTGCTCTCGTCGCACCTCCCGCTGGCCTTTTCGTTTGTTTATGAACGTGATTGATTCTGCCGCCTTGAATAGCTTTAACGTATATGTTGCCAAGAACCCTGATTATACAAAATCCTCATCGGGGAAAATGTTCCTCCAATGTTTAGGCAAGCAACTGGCTACACCCAACATGGAACGGCGAATTCCGGACGTAAATAACAATGCCAATGTATACAGAGCAATGGTTGCGTGTGGAGTAAGCCCTCCAGTACAACCCGAAGAGCCCATCCGAATAAACGTAAAAAAACGGGGAAGATGCCACCTGTGTTCTAGATCACAGGACAAAAAGGTTAACATCAAATGTAATCAATGCAACCAATTTGTCTGTGCAATTCATATTTTTTTTGTTCATCATACTGTAACTCGTGTTATTTTTTGTTTCTTTGTATTCCTTAAATATATATTACATACTAAATAATATTGTTTTTACTTATTTCACCCATACTACCTAAAATCAGCGAAGTAGATATAAAAAAAGCCTGGGGTCCTTCAGAGACCCCGCGTAGTACTTTACGTTGGTAAAAATAGCGTAGTACTTTAAGGGTTAATATCGTACTTTAATTGCCGCTTCATAGAGATTAAAATTCTATTTTAATTGCCATCTTCTTATGTCTTATGTTAAGATTCAGTTATGAGCGGCCAGTTCCGCAAAGCCTTGAAGTTTTCCTTTGTAGGCAAGATTTGCCGTTTAAAAACAATTCTCGGAAATGTTTATCCTCGGAAGATGCACGTGTCAATTTCGTTCTAGAATTGTTTAGTAATATGATGTAATATTTTGGGGAATCCAGGTTCCCGTTGCGTTGAGTTCTTCAGTCAGTCTTCCAGCTTCGCTGACTCCGGCCGCTTGAGTACATCTATGGGGGCCGTTACAAAATTAAGAAGTCAGTCTTCCAGCTTCGTAGACTCCGGTCTGCCAATTCCATCTAAGGGGACCATTAAGAAATTAAGTACGGCAGGGGCGGCTTATGTTTTCGATGGATATCCATCGCGTGTATTCCCGTATCGCTGTATCACCGTGGAGTGAACAGAATATCGACAAGTGTCGGATTTTAAAAAAATACGCTAGATTTTAACCCTGGAAAGGCAATTCATTGCGAATTTGCCGATCGCCTTTGGCGGATTAATATCGAGCCCATTCGTTGTTCCTGTACCTGTGCCGTTGCTGCGACGAACTACGAGGGTTGTGCAGCAAATATCTCTTCTCGCAATTTTCCCGAAGGACGTCTACCTTTTGCCGGCATCTGGAAAACAACCCCTAAATTGTGCATATCGCTCTATCCCATTCATCGGAATCTAAGAACTAATTTTTTGTGTGTTGTGAAAAGAAACCTTGTACGCGCTGCGCTAACTTGCAAAATTCAACGTAATTGAACCTTTTTTTTTAAACAAGAAGCGACCTTCAGTCGCCAATTGTCTTTGTTTGCACTACTGATTGTAAAAAGTAATTTCTTTTATATTGTGTTATGCTTGCAAACTCGACGCCTCTGGCCACTGGATTGTTTGAAGAAGGTAAATATCGTGCGCTAGCAGCGGTAGGTTTGTTTCTTGAACATTCAAACCAACAGTTTGTATTATTAAACTACGAGATCATCATTTGCTGCCATTTTTTTTGTATTGTGTCATTTCGAATAGTTTGATTATATGTGTGTTAAAATTTTATTATTTTGTATGTTGTATTTGTGAGTGCATGAATTTTGCAAGCTTTATAAACAGAAGGGAGGCACAATAAAGGTGCGTTCGATTCCCGTAAGCTGCTGGCGTCTCGGCCTTCCACGAGGACCTACAATCAGCTGTATTTGGAAGGTGGCGCCCACTAATTTTAACCTACTCTGTACACAACTAGGAAGATTTCCTCCCGTAGGCGATTTCCGTGAACTCCCACTACTCCTCTGAGCTAAGCTGCAGGCCTTTTGCCACCTATCCGGTTGCGGGTCGACGGAAAAGCTCGTTTGGCCCGTAACAACGTTCCCCTAGCAAATTAATTTGACGTGTTCGGATATTTGGAGGTTTAGTGTCACAAAACAAGCCTGTTTCGTCAGAGCCACCCTATATGTGTTTTACATGCACTGCTTATCTATTATTGTTATTATACAAGATTGGTGTATCTATGTCAGTAGTTGTTGGACGTGGTAGCGTAGCTCCGTGAGCAGTTAGTGTGTGTGGCATGATTCATCATTCTTCACCTAGCAATAATTCGGGAGGTTGTCAGCTAGCAGAGTTGGTCTCGTACGGCGCTTACGTCGGGTTATTGTTATTATGAATGTTACATTAATGCCAGGATGGCATCGGCTGACTTTTACGCGGGAGATTGACTAGCTAAGATTCAACTCTTCCCATCGCATGTGATGGCTGAAAGGGATGTCCCTTCCCATAAATAACAAAGTGTACGACTGAACATACTTACAAGCACCCTATGGAAGAGTAGTGCACCAGAAGATTTGCATAATTGTAGTAATGAATCTATAATTACGATTGGCATCGGCTAACCCGTAGATGAGCATCCGTTCCAGTTCGAATCACCACCGAAGCAAAAAGGTGAGTATAATTACGCAATATTTATTGACAGATTAATAAGTCCATGCTTTATTCTTTGTTGCATTGAACTTGTCTGTCGCCGTCAATGGGTAGTTAACTATAGCATAAATAAAATATAGAAACACTACCCTCTTCGTCTTCGTGTGAATGTAAGCCAATGACACTGTCGTCGTAAATAATTAAAGTTGTTTATATGCACCCCATATAGCCGACCCTAACGAGAGGTTGCATTATATTCAATTTAGTTACGTAACCTTAAAATAGTATATACTATTAGATATAAGAAACGCGTGTTTCATCAAGGTCAGTAAAAATAACTCCTTAACGGGCGTTCCATTTTAGCTCATATATTTTGTAAATTACTATTAATTTATTAGTTCTTCTCCTCCATATCGTAAACAGATATCCTGTTATTGCTACGGCGATAAAGTACAAAACCATAAAAACCATTATACTGCGAACTTTTACCGTTACGAAAAAAAATATATTGCTTCTGATGTTGGCTGAAAATGTGTGTAAGCGAAACGGGTGCAGAATCAGTTATACCTCTATAAACATCCCCTTGACATAAACTTCTTATCTCCTCCAATATCGTATCAAAAATTATTTGCCCGTAAAGTTTGCATAAAATTCGACAAATGGTGTTTACATTTACATTTTGCAGCTCGGTATCTGGAAGTGACCGCGCAACTTTACACAACGCAGTCACACATATATCCCGGAAAATGTCAACATATCGTATGAATATAGTCCTAGATAAACAGCGAAACGTCTAACCTGGAAACGACATGTAAATTAATGCAAATTGTCAACTGAGAAACCCAAAACCCTGCAAATTTAGACTTTAATGTTAGAAAATTGCTTTTGCTCCATACCGGAAGTTAAGCTGCTCGAGCTTCTTTCATTGCTACTCGCAGAAATTGAACTTGGGTGTCGGTGAATTATTATATGTATATCACAGTGCATTCGCACTTTCAATCCGCGAATTGGAAATATATAGCTGCCTTCTGCGAAAGGGATTATTTTATACTTTAACGTCGTTTAAATTCTATCCACCTAGAAAATTCTTCCATTAATCCAAACCTTGAGAAAGTTAATATCATCCACGATTACAGAATTAATCTTGAACGTTTTTCGACAATAGTAACGTTCCCTACCAATATTTCTAGCCAGAGTTGCCTACAAAACCCAAATTGAACGTGTTAATGTCAAAGAAAGAAGTTTTTAACCACTAGAACTAATTTAAGTTCTCCAAGAAAAAAAAGCGCTTCCATTAAGCCCCGCGTTTAAGGTTGATTTTTAATTCATTTGCGGTCTTTCGAGGCGTCTGGCAGGTGTAACTTGTAACCATGTTTCTGCTTTCATTTAAATATTCATGCTTGCTGCAGTTGTTTCTAAAATGGTTTACACCTCGGTTCAGCTCTCTACAAAACCTAAATACATTATTCAACGAGCTTTACCGTTTGTCCAAGCTTATGCTATGTGGTAAGCTTTACCACGAAAATATGAAGGCGAAGAAATTAGGCTTTTACATTTTCAAGGTTAATGTTTATAATTTTACGATCACATAATTTTTTTAAATCGGGGAGTAACTTTTTTCTGAACTTTTCAAGAAAGCAAAACGATCTATAAAACTCAGGCGATTTTCGTTGCTTCTACATCACCTGCTAATTGCTAACATGCATTAGTATTTATGGTGCATAGGTTTTATTGGTTTAGCTGTAAAATTACTCGTATATTCATATATAACAACAACATTTGCACAAATGTTTCCAGTTAGAACATGTTCCCACGGTGGTTAGAGTATTATTTACATTTCAATGAATTGCCAACTGCAGTATAGCTGTTTCAGTAACATGACCAGGGAGGTACATATTGGTAGGCAAACACAAAATTAAATTAATTTTGTTTGAATATTATTGAACGTTAACAAAACGCTGAACTTCAAACTCTAGTATTGCTAAAAATCTAATCTAGAATTGTTTTTATTTGTCGACGTATCTCTATTTACAATCTGCTGAAACAGCAATAAGTAAATTTGTAAGGTTAGTGACAAGAGAAGCACCCGCCCAATTACGTCTCTTCGGCTTTAACTAATTACAATTGTTTTAGTTACATCTTAGTCAAGGTAATAAAAGTATTACAGTATTATATCATATACACTAAAATACATATGCTATATAGACACACCTACACCTGTACATGGAAGTACTCACACTCCCCATAGGTATATATAATCTGGAATTGTAGAATTCTTGACTTTTATTTAAAAAATACATACTTATAATTGTGTGTAATGATACGGACATGGAAAAAACATTTCATTATAAAATATTACAAAACAGTTTATGAAAGGCGATTACTTGAATGGGTAGCTAAATCAGTGTTGAAATAACGATTTTTCATTTAGATCTACACTTTGTTTGCAATAAATAACATCTCGTATTATATTTTAAAAATTTTTAATAAATAAGTCATTTTATATTAGGTTGTTTTACCCAGTTATTTATATAATACTAGCTGTGGGGCTGCAATTTTGACTCGTTAGCTCGGTTTATGTCATTTTTATAAGGATACTCGTTCATTTTTATGATGTCTTAGAATTCGGTTTCTTTCTGATCAGTAATAAAGGGCAGACTAAGACGCCGATAACTTCTTACTTGGTTGGAAACACTGCCAAATTCGTATTTTGATATAAACCTATGACAAAAAGAATTATTGTTAAATATGTTTATTTAAAAACTTATAAATGTAAAGATATACATGTAGAAAAATACAATAATATGCCTCGAAATCAGATATAAGCTTGGCTCTGATGTTTATTAACTCACGAAGGAATTTGCTGCATTATCGGAACAATTTGTGAAACTGTGTTTTAGACAGTCGTGAAGTACAGAGTGTGTTTTAGAGGTTGATTTCGGATTTGAATAATGTGTTTATAAAGTCAGAACTTGTTTGGACAGTGACGCCAATGAATTATGAACATTTTTATATTATTTATCTGTCAAAATATGAATTTCAATTTTGTAATTTGATCCAAGTATCCTTTGGTTATATTTGTGTAATTATGGCATCGTTGTTAAGGAGATTTTGTCCGTTGTTAAGACGTTTGTTGATAAAACAATGAACAAAAGAGCAATTTAGTAATTACGTGTGAGTGCACGCATTTTTTTGCTCCTGAAATATAAAATCAATTAACTTTATTTATTATAATAAAAATACGTTTCTTCAAGTTACAAAACGAGTTTCTTTAAAAAATAAGTGAGCTAGTTTAACTTACAAAGTTAAGTTTTGACAAAGTGAATCCTGTTCGAAGTTTGAAGAATTAATAGCTGCACACCGGAGCTTGGGACGCTGCGTGGAAGGCTGCTTGAAGGTCATCGACGATCTTTAGAAAATATTCACATTTGGATGAAGAGATTGCTCAATAAGGTAAATCAAATATTATGTACCTATGCAGAAAGCACGAGAGTACCAGAAAACAGAGGAAACACCGGAGAATAATAAATAAAACTATCCGAGTTTTATTTAGAGTTTTTTTAACAGGCATTTATAGGTTATTGTACACAGACCGGCCGACGTGTTGAACCAACTCGAGTAAGATGCGTATTTGGTAGTTCAATTATATGTTCATTTTCTCTTAGAAATCCAAAACGTTATATAGAACCGACTTTTGGGAATTAAGTAATAATGCTCGAGAGCTATACCGTGGTATATTTTGTTTAATATTTGGCGACAAGTTTTAAATTTGTCACCTGGCGACCAATTATTCTTAATTTAAAAAAGTTATTATTTTATTTAAAAATATGATTGCAAATTGCAAGAAAATTTAATTTATCTATTTTTATTTTACTTCCTCCTTAATTAAAATTATATAACAATATATATATATATATATATATATATATATAATTAATGTAATTACTATTAACTATTTGTTAAATGTCTTTATCATGCTTTGAACTACACTAAAATACCTTCGGAAGGACTGTTATATATTAAAAAGGATATTTATTGGAACTAAAATCCATTTTTGCACCTGAAATATAGTCTAGATAGATTAATAATGTCATAATTTATAACAACTAATGTAAAATTATAGTTAAAACTATATTTATAAACCTGTTATATGTAGATACTGTTATCGATACTTCGTACGTTGCTTCGTAATGTGAAATATGAACTCAAAGTGAAGTTTTACAGTGTGTAGCATTTTGATATCCTGTTGTGTGACTTAATATTCGTTGTAGATGATGATGATGTGGGTCTTTTTGGACTGTACCAGAGCCCTAAAACTCAGAAATTACAATTATATTAAATTTTTCGATAAAATGTATATAAATTTTGATTTTAAAAGTTTAATGTTAGCTAATTTAATTTAATGTTATATCTAGGAAGGTATTTATTAGGTTTCCTCGATAATTTATGTTGTTTGATTAACTATAAGTGTGTTTCTATATAAAATTTGGAATTTATAGGTTAAATACAGAATTTTGTCATTATTTTGTGTATATTTGTTTAATAGGATGTTAATATGTTGCTTAATTTGTGTTATAATCTTAGGATTGTGTTTTTGTTAATTTTATTGTGTTTTCATGTTAATTTTGCTTATATTAACAATATTTTATTGTGTTAAAAATTTTCATCTTAAATATGGCATTGTTGGGTATCAAAATTTGTTAAAAAATTCATGGATTTCGAATATGAAATTAGTTTTTTGATATGTTTATTCATAAGCTTAATATTAATTGTTTTAGTTTTATTTATCAGATTTCTAGTATATTCCCTACATTTTGTTTCAAATTCTGTCCTTGTTTTTTATGATGTTGCTAAGTAACGATGTTATTTTGTTAGTTTTTGTAGAGGTTTCTGGCAGAAATATTTGAAGGGAGTACCTTTTTGGCCATCGAACTAAATGCACGCAATTTAAATCAGTGCTAAATTTAATTTTATTGTAAAATAGGCGTGACATTTCAAAATTCAAAAGTTGGGTTAAGTTACATTGTTTACAAAATGTCAAATAGTTAAATGTATAATGTGTCCAGAAATTGTGTTATTAATAATTAAAGTGTTTAATAATAAAAAAGAAGTTACCTTGTTTAAATTAATCGAAGTGTGTTTTCTTTGGGAAATTTTACTAAAAAGAAATGGGAATAAAATTAAAATTTTTTATTCATTTATTAAAAATAATAATACTGTGGTATTAAAAAGAACTTACCTTAATAGACTGGAACATTTAAGTGTAACAATTACTGTGCTTCTGTGATTTTATTCCACTAAACATCGAATTTGCGAACGTAATGTTTTCATGGTTGCAAATCAAATGAACTATGTCTAGACAAGCTGAGAAAGAATCAACATAAAAATATGCAGCTGTTGCGGTTTTAGAAGAAATGGTGTCTACATTATCATCAAAGGGACTGGATATTCAAACTAAGTTAAAATTTAATTATGTATTTATAATATTATGTGTTATATTTGGTGCATAAACAGCTATCTAAATCAGTGAAGCCACGGAAACACCTTACTTGAGTTTTAAGAGTCTATTTAGATGCTGGAATATTAATTTATGTTTATTTAATTTGAGAAAATTCAAATATGGCGCCCAACTCAAAATTATCTATTAAAATTAAAAATACATAGCAATATATATTCATAAAAGGTTAATATGGCCTCTAAAATAGGTATGTTCTTAACATAGTCACCTCCAAAATTTCGTTGTCACTTCCGATTTTGGAGGTGACAACGTATCGCCATAGTTGTTAAGTTTTCTGATACTAGATGTGCTCAGGAGTCCATTCCCGAAAATTTGCCTGGAGGTGATTTTGACCCCCCGTACCTACAAAACGGTCTTTTAGTTCGAGTATATACCGCTGGCGCTGGCGTCGCTTATGAATTTGGTACGCCCAATGCAAAGTCACCTCCGGTATGCAGACTGCCTATTGTGACCTCCAAAATGACGGCTACATCGCCTTCATTCTGTGGTGTAATATTACATTAGAACAGGGGAATCGCAGATTGAAGAACTCATTAAATTTTCGAGTGTAGAGCGGCAAATTTGAAAAGCTTAGTTGTTGACGGAACATTTTAAATCCGCTTTATGTTCGAGAAACCAATAAATTTAAATAATCCGATTAAACTGAATTTATAATCAATGAGTCTCTGACAACTGTGGCATAAATTCATTAAAATCCAACAAAATTATATTTCGGCGAACTCTTCGAAAACGTCGATTTTATTTCCCAAAAATACATACCTTTACATTAAATTAAATTTCAAACCTTCAACTGTTTTCGAGTTATGTCATCATCACCAATTTGTTTTAAAAATTTTAACATGTTTTAGAATATATTTTAAACAGATATAGGCATATTTCAGACGTTATATTTAGCTACAACATGTTTCTATTTATGAATGAATAACGGAACGCTAATAACTACTGGTTGTCTCTTAATTGCTTTTTTATTAAATTTCAACGTCTACTTTCTACACTTGAGCTTAAAAGAACTGGTTACTAATAGAAAACACAAATTCATAAAGGTTTTTTTATTGGGAATACTGTTGGCTAGCAAAAAATTCGTTGTTAAAAACCGAGACCCCCTATGCTAGTAGAAGTAGAAAATGTAGTACTGACCCGTCTTCTTCTTACATCTGTTTCTTAGGTAGTATTTAAACAATATAACGAATAAGTGATGAAAACTTAAACCACGCACACTCAACAACCATTCGAAGAAATCGGTGTCTGCGCCGGAGCCCATGCTTAAAATTTCATAAATTTTATATAATTAACTGCCTGGAATTCCTTCTTATAACATTTATTTAAAAACCACTTACTCATCGCCTTTGGTATACTTTAGTAGTGTATTGTATGGCAATGAACATTATGATGGGTTAGATACACATTTTAGAAATTGAGCCTATTATACCATTAGCGGTGACAAAAATTCAAAAATATTTAAATATGTATACCTACTCTCTTAACCTCTACAACTGCGTTTCCAATAAACTCTACTCCAAATTCCACTCAACTACCTCCTTACTCGAACGGTATTTTAAAATGAGCTATTTTCACCTGACAATTTGACCAAAATGAGGGACGAAATTCGACTTGAATCGATTCGCTACTCGTTTCAAGTACCCACTTGAACAGCTTATTCGATATTGCCAAGGGAAACTTGCTCATAAATATTTTTTCTACTTCACACGTTTGCTTGTAATCCAAAGATATCACACGTGATTTTTCTTTTTTGGTAACACCATTACGTCGCTTACTTTTAAAAGCTAGCTTAATATAAATTTTCAGATAAATATTTAATTTATTTACAGCTTAAATTAAAAGGGACCATTCTATTTTAAATTAACCAATGAAACTAAAATAAACTTTCACATCGACACATTTTAAGCATTTTTGCCTCTCAGTTGTATAGTTTTAATTTAAATAAATGTATATCTTTTCCGCACATTATTTAAGATACTTTGTACATCATGTTAAAGTATATGAAATAAGTTTTTGTTCCGTATACAGGGTGTATCAGAAATACGTACAAATATTTAAACCAGTAATAGATCAAGTAGAATTCAATGTTATTTTTTGAATTAAAAAATAAAATAAAATTTTGTTTGAGAACTGCTGATGATACATAGAAAATGCATTTAAGCTGTAGAAGGTTATTACCTAACTGTAAAGTAAATCCAAAGTGGCAAACACGTAAACACTTATCTGGCTTGTGATATCAACAACAGACTGAATAGAAATTACTGACTTACCTAATAGTATTGGTTTGTGGCAGGTGATAAGAAAGTTTTTGCACTTCTATCTTACTCTCCTTTGCATAACATGTCTTTGAACTCAAATTTTTGTTATTATCCTGCGGTACTCATTGGGTCAAATTTTCAATTATTATTTTCTCATACATTAAGGGTCTCATTGCCAAAGAAAGGTTTTTTCTAGTTTGTATATATTGTAATCTACCATTGGATTTAATATTTGTGTACCTATTTCTGATACACCCTGTATAACTGTATATAATTTTTCTGGTCATAGTCACACGTAACACAACCCTGGTCATACATGTGTTTGTGATTTCTCTAAAATTAGTGTAACAAATTGTGAAATGTTTCATCGTAGAATCATGAAAAACCTATTTATTTTTCTTGGCGCAAGTGAAGTGGATATAAGAGTTTACAAATACAGTAACTGACTATGATTGAAACAAAATCTCACTTAAAAATACTTGCCTGTAATTGACATAATGAAGCAACTCAATTGTAATTACTTTAAAGTAAAACAAACTACATATTTACAGATTCATGTTTGAGTACAACATAAAAAACGTCATCATCATCATCATCATCTCTGACATGGAGCTGACTCGAAGGCCGATCCTGGATACGCCAGGCCCACCCCATGCCAGTAAGGTAGGGAGGAATGTTCGGGATAGGGTAGGATCGGGTGGGGCATTGCACAACGTTAGCATGTCCGCAGTGCATACCGCCAGACACCGCTGTTGCAACACCAGGTAGTTAGTAAGATACGCATCAATGGGTGTTGAGTGCGCATCCGGGACCGGTATGCTCTTAAGCAGTTGAGCCTACTAACTAAGAAAAATTCGAAAGGTTTGTTATCAGTATGTATGAAACCTGTCACTGTGGTAACTCTTTTTGAAACATAATTTCTTTTTCGTTACCTTAACGATCGTGCTTCAGTTTCCCATCTAATATAAATTTATTATTTGTCAGCCCAAGAAGCATCTCGGTTTAAAAGTAGAAAACATATTATATAGTTTACATACGTAGCTGTGTCCCATACTCTTTGTATGAGAATAATTCGTAAACATATGAACACAGGTGAACCCCAAAACAATTAAATCTACACTGACCAGCAAAAAAAACCGGCCACCCTGAAATATTTCGTAAAACCGCTTAAAAATCCATTTATTTAACTAGAGATTAGTATTAGGTTGAAGAAGCATTCATTGTTGATACAGCATGTAGGTACATATTAGATAGAATAAAGAATAAATTAGTACAGAAATAAATTTAATTTGAAAAAGTAACAGAAACAGTGCAAATACGATTTTTTTCTTAAAGTATAAAAAATTAAGGTAGCTGTTTTTAATGGATTTCCTGGTGATTGTTAATAACGTGTATGTCCTCCTGCAGCCCAAATTACATTATTCGACCGCCGTGGCATTGGGTTAATTAAATTTGTTAAGTAAACTTGAGGAATTGCTTCAAATTCTTCTTGAAGAGCCAATCGTAGCTCTCGAAGAATCTCTGGCATGGCTGGACGACGACGCACACGCCTCTGTATTTGATCCCAAAGATGTTCAATTGGATTAAGATCCGGGCTGCATGCTGGCCAATCAAGTCTTCGAACGCCGACCTCATCCAGGTATGCATTTATGATTCCTGCAACGTGTGGTCTGGCATTGTCATGCATTAAAACGAAGCCATCTCCAATAAAATAGGAAAACGGGATGATAGCTTCTTGAAGAACCTCTTCCACGTATATTTATGAGCACTCAAAGCACCATTTTCAACAAATATGAGGTCGGTATGTGCTTCCGTGGAAATACCTGCCCACACCATAACAGAACCTCCTTGGAAAGATACCCGTTCAGAGATGGCGCAGTCTGCATATCGTTCGTTTCATCTTCTCCACACCCTTTCTCGACCATCAGGTTATATCAGACAAAAGCATGACTCATCAGTAAAAAGAACTTCACTCCAATGCCGAAGAGTTCAATTTGCACGTAATCGTGCAAACTGAAGACGTGCTCTTCAATGTCTAGGTAACAATTAAACCATTTTCTACAAGCCTCCGCCTGATCATCCTCTCACTTATTTCAACCCCTCGCGCTGTTAGCAAGCGATGCTGAAGTTGAAACGCTGTTGATCTGCGATCCCTTAGTGTGTTGAGCACAACGAAACGATCATCAGCCGCAGTTGTCGCTCTTTTTCTTCCAGATCCTGCTCGCCTCACGAAGCTACCAGTCTCCACAAACCGGTACCAGGCATTCTAAATGGTAGTACGAGGTATTCCCAAGGTACGCGACACATAGCGCTGACTACGACCATCCTGAATCAAAGCAACAATTTGAGCTACTCCGCAATAGTTAACGGCATTGTTGTCGGGTGAAAACTTTTATTATCTGTCAAACTCAATTCCAGAAACAGCAGCACATCTGCCTACCTAAATCTGATCATAAATAAATAATTATAGTCTATTGCTACGTATGTGATTTACGGAAACACGTTAATGTTGTTGAGAAGAAAATCTGTTAAAATTAAAATTTGAGAACTTTGGAACAGAATAAGCATTGATAATGAAGAAAAATCAGTTTACCACCCTATTTCTTTATAAAGCAGTCGGTTAAAGGGAAGTTTATATCATATTTCAGAATGGCCGGTTTTTTTGCCGGTCAGTTTATATTAATAATACCTGAAAAGAAAGATACCGCAAGAAGGTCTTGTATACGCAGAATTATTTTCTTATATCGCTAAAAAAATCTTCAAATAAAACATATGAAACATAAACTGATTTCATAAGATTGCACAATGAACGACGTCGTCTCAGCCCCCCTCCCCTCCCCCGTGGTAAAGTGAATATAACAGCTAAAGCGTTGCTAACAAAGGTTTCGAAAATTAACCTTTTTCGATGCAAAATTGGCCCTTCAGGAGGGTGTAAAGCTTGAATCAGTCCCTGGGCGTAGTTTTTACAGTTGTTTCTCTCGAAACCGCTTGATTTTGGCAGATTTTTCAATATTGCGTCATACGACGAAATTTCCCAAATCGGCTAAGTGATAGTTTCGGTATTTTTAGAACACCGAATATTATTCTCCTTTTTCGGACGTACCGTAAACGGTACGGCACAAAGCGAAAGTAATTACCTATTGGTAAATTACACAGATTCGGACGCCCGAATATAATTTTGAATCTGTATAACACTCAGGTCGAGAGCTGGAACCTGACTTCCGTCTTTTCCCCGCACTCAACAGTGTCAAGACTCGGATTAATGCTGCAAAATATACATAAACGTGCATACAGGGAGCGTTCAATAAAAATAAATGTCGCGCATACAGGGTGCGTTCAATAAAAATAAATGTCGCGCATACAGGGTGCGTTCAATAAAGCGGCCCCACGTCACAGCTTCGCGATGAGGAAGTAAACCATCTTGCTCTTCCTCCGTTACCTCCGTTACTTTTGCGGAGACAGCTGGATCATCATAATCCCAGGCCTACTTCTGTGGAACCGCTGGGCGATGTATTGTGGCATCAAATTCCACAAGAACATATTGATAATTGCATTGAGAATATCCCAGCAAGGTGCGCAGAGCAGTTATTATTGCCAACGGAGGTGCCATGCGGTCATCATCATCATCATCATGTGGCAGCTAACTAATTCATTGCTGAATATATGCTTCCTCAAGTTCTTTCCATGCTGTGCTGCCCGTAGCTTGTCTGGACCATAGTTTTTCTGCTGTTTTGTCTATATCGTCTTTCCATTTAGTTCTTGGTCTACCGTGATTTCTTCCTCCCTGCCGCGATCTCCATTCCGTCACTTTCTTAGTCCACCTATTGTCCTGCATTCTTGTTAAGTGTCCGGCCCAGCTCTATTTCAAGCTGGCGATGCGTCGAACTACATCATCCACCTTTGTTCTGTGTCTTATATGTTCGTTTCTTATCCGGTCTTGTAGTCTCACTCCCAGCATGACTCTTTCCATTTTCGTTTGGCAGCGTTGGAGTTTTTCCATCGTTACATTCTTTAAGCTTCATGTTTCAGACGCGTAGATTAGTATGGGCAGTATACACTGATTGTAAACTTTTGTCTTTAAATGTTGTGGCAGTTTTGTGCTAAATACTGGTTATTTAAGTTTGTCAAATGCTGTCCATGCTAATTTTATTCGCCTATCGATCACTGCTGCTTGTGTTTCTTCTGATAGTGTTATTTTTTGCCCGAGATATATGTGCTCATCTACCACTTCTACGTGCTCATCTCCCGTAACGATAGGTGTTGCATTGTCTGTGTTTGTAATAATTTTTGTTTTTGAGGTGTTGATTTTAAGCCCTATTTTCTCAGTAGCAGTTTGTAGTTGTTTTAACATTACTTCTAGGTCAGGCGTGTTGTCAGATAGTAACACAATATCGTCTACAAAACATAGGTTCAATAGGCATTCCCCATTTATATTTATACCCATGTTAATTGTTGCCCAGCTTTCGACCGTGTCGAACGCCTTCTCGACGTCTACGAATAACATGTAAAGTGTTTCATTATATTCGTATGTCTTTTCTAACACTTGGCGTACTGTATGTATGCGGTCCATTGTACTAAAACATTGTCTAAACTCTGCCTGTTCTGGTATTGCATGATTAATTGATTTGAAAGAGCGAGATCGAAGACGCGGTTTTTCAAGCATCTCTAAGCACTGCAGCTATCATTGGCTTATTGTACCCCCTAACCAAGAATTTTGCCTATCTGTGGTAGTTTCAACCCCAGTAGTAATTTTTAACGTGTCACATCGTAGTGGCACGGAACCTACGGCTTTACTTCTTATCCGACAGAAGGCGCATTTTCATATTTTTCCCCGCTAGAAAAATCTCGCCGACCTTGGCCAGGTACGATCCCGCGTCCCTCGGATCTAAAGGCAAATGCGCTAACCACTA
>JABXWE010103005.1:0-14199 GCA_014611495.1 Limonius californicus | reverse complement strand
TTACCGCACTTCACTTTCACTACACACTTGTTCTTTGTTCGCAGCGCCATGTTATGTTATGTTTTACTTGGGCTAAGTAGGGAATTAAAAGTCTTTGTCTTACATAACTGATTTATTATTATTTAGTCGGATCCTCCCGAGTCTGGTGTTAAACTACGACTGGCGATTACAAATCCCGTCCGCACAGTCTCAACCCTCGGTCTCCTACCTGGAGCTCGAACATCCCTTTTCCAGGAATGTGATCCTTCACTCCACAATTACTAGATACTTTATTAAAAATTATTACTCAAAAATAACTTCCGAATGATTGTAATTAATGGCAATGTACTAACTAAACTCTAAAGGGTTCATAACTAAATATCAATCATAAGTAAAATGTTTGCAAATGCAAACATTCGATTTTTATCTTTGAATAGACAATAAATGGTTGAAATCACAAAATGAAAGTCGAGCCAACTAAAATAACATTTGGGGTTATAGTAGCCTAGCGTGTCTCAATATTTTAGTATTTTAATAATATACTACAACGTTGTTATCTCAAAAGGGAAAAATACCTATTTTCATATTTTTAAGCTAGAAAATATTCGTTAAATAGATTTTCAAAGTTCGCTATATAAGGGGTCAACATAACATTAAAAGTGCTCTTCTTGTCAGGATCATTGAAAAAAATTCACCAAATGGAGAAATTCGCTTTCTAGGAGTTCGACTTTATATCATTTATTACAATTTTATCATCGTAGCTTTAGCTACTACAAAATTCTTAATTGCATCTTTTACATGTAGAGTATATAAATGAAGCTTTATCAAGCCATTTAGGCCCATCGCTTTGTAATCTCCTTCTACTTCTTTCTGTCCCTGGCTTTGGCTCTCCAATCTTTTATGTCCTTTTCTTTCAGGTCTTCTTCTACTGCTTGGAACCACCTCTCTTGCGTGTTCCCTCAGGCACCCTCTTCATCATGCTTTTTGTCATTCTGTCGACCTCTTCTCTTTTCATACGCCGCAGCCACCTCAACCTTTGGGCTTTTAATACTGCGTGATATTCGGTTGCGCATATAATCTTCCCACCGCTTCGTTAGTTCTTCTCTCCCATCCCTCTTCCTTACGGTTTCCTCCACAGATTCTCCTAAGGATTTTTCTTTCCCACGCCTTAAGCCTTTGGTGTACCACTTTGTTCATCATTCATGTCTCACACGCGTAGGTTACCGTGGACCGCACTACCGTCTTATAAATTCTCACTTTTGTGCTGATTGCTACGTCCTTTGATCTTAGGATTGCATTCAAGACCCCCGCGCACTAATCCCCCTTCACCACTCGCGCATTCAGCTCCTTGTCTTCTTCACACTTATTCGTTATTAGAGCTCCTAGAAACACTACACTGCTCTCTCTTGGTATGTGCATCACCCTGTCATTTTTCAGCCTCACTTCTACTTTTGTGTTTTGCTGTGTTGTTGGGATATTTATTTCCATTGCCATAAACTTGGTTTTTTCTTGGTTTATCTGCAATCCCATTTTATCAGCCGCCTCCTCTAGGTTTACTACCACTCTGTTTAGCTCCTCTTTCGTTCTGGCTATAAGTGTTACATCATCCGCATATGCTATGCATTGGTGATTCTTGTTTATTATGGTTCCTGTTCTGTTGATTTTGCTGTCTCTTATTATTTTCTCCAGTACGATGTTGAACCTGGTGATAAAGCATCTCCTTGTCGCAGTCCTTTTTCTACTTTGAAATCTCTTGATATAACTCCGTTTACCTTTATCTTATTCTTGGTATCCGTGGTTGTCATTTTAACTAGGTGTATCAGTTTCTTGGGTACCAGCAGTTCGTACAATGCCTTACCTATATATTTGGTTTATGTCTATTGAGTCGTACTCTTGCTTGAAATCTATGAACATGGCGTAAGCAGGGATTCTGTATTCGTAACAGCTTATTATTGCTTGTTTTAATATAAAGATCTGATCTGTTCGGAAACCGCCATCGTATTCGCCCAAAATTTTTTCGGTGTATCTCTCTATTTTTTGTTTTATTATTGTAACTAGAATTGTATACACAATATCCAGTAATGCGATCCCTCTATAATTGGTGCACTTTGTGGCGGTTCCTTTTTTGTAGATTGGTGTTATTAATGCCGTTTTTCATGTTTCGGGCATTATTTCTGAATCGCACACTTCTTGTAATATGGTAACGATACTTTGCTGTAATTTTTTACCTCCGTTCCGTTGTTATTCCACTTTTCCCTGGGCGTTTGTCGTTTTTTAACCTGTTTATGATTGATGTTATTTCCTCCTTTGTCGGTCTGCTTATCTCTTCTTCTCTTTCCTCCTCTTGATGCTCATTTTCTCTCTCGTGGTCATCGCCTTTTTCTTCCCTTTCCGTTACCTCATTTAGTACTTCTTGAAAATATTCTCTCCATCTTTCAGCCACTTCCTCTTCTCCTGAGATCAATTTTAACCCCTTGTCTTTACAGTATATTGGCTTGTTATGGAATCCTTTCTTGGTTTTTTGACCTCTTGATAAAAATTCCTAATTTCCTTATTTTGGTAACTTGCTTCGATATCTTTTACCTTTTTCTCTTTCCATGCTCTTTTTGCCGCTCTGCATTCTTATTTTGCCTTTCTTCTTTGTTGTTGATAGTTCCTTCGATCTGCTTCTTCCCCCGTTTCTAGCATTTTTATCCTTAATTCCAGCTTCTTCTTTAGTTGTTCCTTGCAGCTTCCATTAAACCAGCTATTTCTGCCTTTAGCCATTTGTTTTCCTTTTAGTACTTCCTTCGCTGCTTCTCCTATGCACCTGTTGACTTGTTCCCCTTTATTTCCCACTGTGGCACCAGTTGTGTTTTCTGTATTGTATTTGCGTTCAAATGCCTTTTGGTTTTTCTTTCTTATTTCTATGTCTTGGAGCTCTTGCCTGTCTGCTCTAACTGGCCTTTTATTATTTGTTTTATTTATTATGGTCACAGTTTTCTTCATGTTGATCTTCAAGAGGAAGTAGTCCGAATCTGCATCTGCACCCCTCTGGGACCGTACATTTGTGACTTCCTTCATGTATCGCTCCTGTATAAGAAAGTGGTCTATCTAGTTAGTTAATTGTCTGTTCGGCACTTGTCACGTTCCCTTATGTATTTCCTTCCTCTGGAAATAAGTACTCATAACTTTCATCTGTTTTTCGGCTACAAAACGTATTAGTCGTAGGCAGATATCATTGCTGTCTTTGTATTTGCTGTGGCCTCCTGTTATTTGTTTATATGCTTCCTCTCTGCCTACCTTAGCATTGCAATCGCCTATTACTACTTTTACGTCTTGTTTTGGTAAAGAGTCATACAATGTATCCAGCTCTTCGTAGTACGTGTCTCTCTCTTCCTCTCCCTTCTCCTCTGTAGGTGCGTGTATGTTTACTATACTTAGATTCCTGTGTCTCTCTGATTTTATCCTGAAATTGGTGACCAAATTTCTCATCGTTCTGTTTGTCAAGAAACCCACTCCATATATTCTCGTTTTCCCCTCGCTTTTAAAGAATGTAATTCATCTATGTCTCTAATCTGGCTCTTGTTTTGGTGCGTCTCTTGTAATGCTATACTATCTATATTGTATCTTCTTACTTCGCTTATTAGATTTTTTAGTGCTCCTTCTTCGTATGTCCCCTTCAGGTTCCATGATGCCATCATTATTAGTTTCTTGCGTGCCGCATCTCTATCTTTATTTTCTTCCGTATCGTATGCCATTGACCTTGCCATTTTCGTCTTCATTTTTCCCTGCCCTTAGTACTTACCAGATTTTTGACCCTAGGTCTTCCGCTCTTTTCAGGCTTCATCCCTCGTTCTTGTACCATTTGTAGTTGACTCCGTCCGTTTGTATCTTACGGTAGCCGATTCTCGTTTTCTTTCCTTTGTTTTTTCTTCTCTTCCCATATTTCTTATGGACACTTGTATTTTTTGCTCCTCTCTAGCAGTCATTGTATACGTAGATGTGCCTAGGCGACCACCGTTTTTGCATTAGTATTTCTAGCTTATGTTCGAAATTTCTGACCCTCACGACTGTTGCCTTTGCCTCTTGCTTTCCTACCTTGTATCAAAGAATGTAGATAGTTCTATATTCTTTGCTTGTATACATCTTCTACTATGGTCGTTACCCCATCTCTTTTTGAAATAAATCACTGACCCCTTTTTTTAGATCTTGACTCCCAAAATTAGCTCCTTTTATTATTAGATTATTTTTCTTCTTGTGTTTTGTTTCATGTAGAGTATACATAATATTTATATTCTTTGAGGCTTTCGCGGTTTCTCGAACTGTCAATATTACAATTTACTTTCGGCTTAGACCGCATCGTCATTTGGAAACTACACCCAGCATTATCAGGTAAGGCCCGACCTGTAGCTTGTCTGCCTTTACAAGCATTTGCTCTAGAAGTTTGAGTCATATTTGTTCGTAGGCCCTGCCTGCCTAAACAGGGCCGTGTGCTTATATTAATCAAACCTTGGGGCGGACAAGGATTTGATCTTGATGTATTTTGTTTGCCAAGACAATAATACTTAATCGGCTTATGCCTGTTAGCTGTTTGTGAACCCATGCAAACTAACGTTTCGCAAGACATTACACCTTGCATCTTCAGAGTGAATAGAACACTGCAGTGTTACTCTGAAGATGCAAGCTGCAATGTCTTGCGAAACGTTAGTTTGTATGGATTCACAAACAACTAACAAGCATAAGCCGATTAAGTATTATTGTCCTGGCAAACAAAATACATCGAGATCAAATCCTTGTCCGCCCCAAGGTTTGATTAATTAATTTAATTTATTAAAACAATACAAATTCTACAGAAAATTAACTAAACTATTAATTTAAATAATTCACCAAAACAAGAATAAAATTATTTTAACTTGTAAAATGGAGATTTGATATACAGGTTGTTCTTGACCTCCCACACATGGGAAAACAGACTTTCACTAACACTAAATTTTCAAATACTTTTAAATGAGATATTCCAATTCTTGGCCGGAAAATTCTAGCCAACATTTCAGCAGACCAGAATAGAGCTGAAACGATGCAGTTGAAATTTGAAGAAGTATCTAATTGTTGTTGTGCCATATAATACGCCAGACATTTCTGATTACTTCAATTTCAGTAATTTATTTATAGTTGCATATCTAAAATTTGCTCTGGGAGCCTCTAATTGTTAGTCTTTAGAGCAGAAAAAGTGTTAACCTAATTTCAGGAGCCAATACAAGAAATAAAAGTCAGTGCAACCAGTGGCGGTTTGTACTAAAGGGCACAAGGGCACGTGCCCACCCAACCACCAAGATAAACACAGAAAGAAATTCGCATGTAATTCAGTGCATTATTTTAATTTCATTATTTTAACGATGGTATCAAATTTTCCTTCCGCACCACAAGCGCGACTAACAACCTCAAAACTATTTTCCGGGGAACGCTCTGATTTGTTCCCCATGCAGAGGTGATTCGGTTGGCTATCGGTTATCTTCGCTATACGCGATATACCAGCCGAATGGGGCACCGAGCGAAGCGTTCCCCATTTAAAGTCAACGTTTGACTTTCGACCGTAGTATTTTGTTTTCGCGCAATCGCGCGTGTGAATTCAAAGACGAACGTGACGTTTTTTCAATGATGGAAGTTAATTGCATGCAAAATCTTTTAAAAAACCCGCTATCATTTGAGGAAAAACTTTTAATTAAGAAGAAAGGAAGGCCTATTCCTGATCTTCAGATAAACTACAGTTCGACAAGTAAAACCCGAACGTACAATAGAATATCAATATTCAACAAGAATATCTATGAAAAATACGATTGGATGTGCGGATGTTCGATAACAAATAAACTTATGCTTATTTTTAAGAAAGAGGTTAGTGCGTGGAATAAACAAGGGGTGAATGATTGAAAACACATTGCAGAGAGGGCAAAGAAACACAAATCTTCCGATTCTCACATGAATGCGTGCATAGATTTTAGGCAAAGTGGACATCCGTGAACAATTAAAAAACATAAAATTAAGTACAACAAAGACGTGGAATTAAATCGTCATATTTTGCGCCGGTTAATTATGTGTATTAAATTTTGCGGCGCCTTTGAACTCGCGTTGCGAGGTCACGATGAAACATTATCCAGGAATTTATTTAGGGTTAATCAACTTTGCTGGTGAATTAGACGCTGTGCTTGCAATACATATGAAAGGTTCACAAGTGTTTAAAGGCGTCTCAAAAACTATTCAGAACGAATTGCTACATGCAATTTGCAAATTTACAAGCAGGAAATATTAAAAGAAATTAAATCTGCAAATTTCATTGCTTTGGAGGCCGATGAAACTACTCGTAGACGGCTTTTCCAGCATGAAAAATAGGAGAATGGATTTTATATACCTACAAAAAATAGATAAGTTTTTTCTTGTGCCCACCCTCTTTCTTAACTCACGAGCCGCCACTGCTCCTGACACAACAAAAGAAGATCTGCACGCCGCCGCATGCATTTGATATGCATTTTTTCCTGTTGCTGCATTACCCTCTTCAATTAATGTCTTTAATACTTCAACAATATCGACGAAGTGATCCTTACAAACACGGATGCTCTTGTACTTCTCTGATCATCTAGTCTCACACAATTTAGAAATGTTCGCAATAAGCTTACGTCGTAAAACGGACTCGCGAAAAAAAAATGATTAGCTCCTTGATAGTTCCAAGGCAATGGAAATACAAAGCTTTATTGTACTTTTGCCGCAAGATCGCCTGTACACCCCCTTCTTTCCCATACATGGTGGAACATCCGTGGAAGCTTAACCCCACAGGGTATCAGGGTCTAAAATCTATCCAAGATAAGCATGACACTAGTAAACAAACCCACGTGCTAATCGAAAATTACGTGGTAACAAGAAAGCGTGTGACTGGTCGGCTGCAAGTGAAAGTTAAGTGATTTATTAATATTGTGATGCTTGTTCATAAGACTTGTAAATAACGTTTACAGCTGTATTTGCATCAAAGGGCTTGCACTACCTATTTCTATTTACGCGCGGCAAGCTACGTAAAATATTTAAGCGTGTGAATCACACTCGCTGTCAGATGGTTTGTTTACTACAGTCATGCTTATCTTGAATAGATTTTAGGTTGAAATGTGTAAGAAAATCTTCAATGCTGTTTTTGTTCTAAGAAATAGCAAGTGGAATTTTCCAGTGGGAACAACAGGCAGGAAGTGCGGGCTGGTAAAGCCTTTCATCTGGTGCAAGCATTTTTCATTATTTAGGCCGATCTTGAAAATAGTGTTTTTGTTTGTTATTATTATAAATTTATTTGTATAAGGTGGTGTAAATATTAAAATTCGTAGCTCTATTTGTTGTGTTTTTTTTAATACTAATCATCGAAATATTGAGTCGATCTACAACCGATTCGCACAAATGTCTTTGGCAATACTTTGGCGTCAAGCTTTGTGCTGATCTTTGCATGGAAGAAACGTAATCCAATAAACAGCTGTTTCTTGCCCGAAATATCCGCGGTTTCGTCAGCCAGAATGCTGTAAGCGTAAGCTTCCTTAATCCTTATGACGATCTGTTCCCAGATTGTAGTGCCACATCGATCAATATTTCATATTGTATGATAGGTGATCGGTATGACACTTTTTTCGGCACTGCTCAAAATGGTGTTTTAATTGTGAATCACGTGCTTCGATGCGTAAACGGCATAAGTCTATAAGTACTCCTTCATCCAGATTTTTGCCTCTGAGAGATGTGTGCCGGAAAAAATGACGCAGGAAACAACCGAGGACAGTACTTTACTTTCTGGTTTTTTTCTATTCAGGAAAAAATAAAACACAAGTCTTCTCCACAAAATTTATAAAATACTGCGCAGTATTTTATAAATTTTGTGGAGAAGACTTGTGTTTTATTTTTTCCTGAAACTTTTGCTTCCACTACGAGGAATGGATTACTGTAATTTATTTTTTCTATTCATTTTTGCGAAGACTCGTGAAGTAGGGTGTCCATTGGAACGGCCTCCATGGACGATTTTGCAGATTCCATTGCAGCCTTATGCTCCTAGGTCTGTACACGTTGCAATAATCGTGCATGTCCGTGTACTTAGCGAAAAGTCTGATGATGAAAGAACCCCAACCACCTTTCACCATTCTGGCTGACGGAGGAAACAACACACAATATTTACAGCAAGCACCTTTGAGTCGCCTTGAGTAAGCTAATATGTATCCAGCCACTGGTAATTGAATTTCCTCTTGATGTGTTTGGCATCTACCGCAAAATCGTAGTTTTTCGAAGGTAGGTAACCATTTTCCAGAAGATGTTTTTTCTTATCAACCGGCATAGTGGTCGCCAGACCGTCGTCTTCAGTTTTACTTTCACTGTCTGGCAACGTGGTTTGCACTATAGAAGAAGGCCTCGTAGTCGCACTGTCTGAAGAAGAGGGTGGTTGTACTTCCTTGCTCTCATCGCTGCTGCTGGTGCTGGCACTCTGCTTTCGTTTTAAATTCACTGCAAAAAATAAAATCTAACTTTTACTAAACGTTGGTGTGGACGCGGCATAACACATGTAAACGTAGATACCCAAATAAACGTCAATATTTAAATTTCTTATCAAAAACGTTCTAATATCCATGTTTGTATAATTTGTAATAAAGTAGATGGCATGAAACAACAAACTTTACTGTCGTAAAATTTTTAAATACGCGTGACCGTTGTGTGAATGTAACTTAACTGCACTGACTTTAACCGAAATGCGCCCGCTCTTATATATGTACGAGGTAAATAGCTGCTGGAATATTCTTCTTATTGATGCGTTGTGAAATGAGACGAGATTATTCTACAAAGCTCCTTGTTACCACGAGCTAACTAAACATCCATCTATGAGAAGTCAAAAGAACTACAACCTGTACGTGTATAATACACGAACAGGTTGTAGTTCTTATGACTTTTAACAGATGGCGCGAAGGTCTTTATTTCGTAATTAGTTCCTTTCGAACTGTTGACATACCAACAAGTAACCTATTAATCAATTTTTTAGACACAAGGGTGGTATTGAGTAATCCAAATCTTGAAGGTGTATAATTATTTCTATTTAAAGATTTTTTTAAGTTTTCTTAATTTCTGGAATAACTACCTTATTAAAATTATAGTGTATATCACTCTTCTAGTTTTCAATCCGCAGATTGGTTTGTCGCAGCCAGTGTTGGGTAGTATCTAGATCCGCATAGTGGATCTAGATCCACTATGTGGATCTAGTATCTGGATCTAGATTCTTTTTACACGAGGATCTTGTATCTGTATCTAGATCATAATTTTCTGGATCTTTCATCGTTAGATACAAAGATCCACTACAATTTATTTCTTGATTTTTTTTGTGAACTTTAAAAACGCATTGAGTAATGATTCCTATATATTTAAGTATGTTTATGTATTTTAGGAAATGTCTTCTATTCTTCTTTAGCAAAATAAATTATGTACGTACGTGTTTCCAGGAAGATTGCAGTTGGGTTTTACTGGTTTTACCTACCCATTATGCACTAAGCGTACCTGTATTTGAACAATTGTGCAGACGCAGACAGACGCCTGGAATTTCCTGTCCTTCAAATGTACCTTTTGCGAGGTAGCAAAAATACTTTAGTTATTTTATTATTTATTAGGTAGACTAGGTAAAGCAAGAATTTTTCGGTATTTGCGTCACTGCTGTCATCGGGGGTAGAAGGATTGCAGCCATCCGATATTCTTTTTTTAAAAGATCACATTTTTTTCTTACAAAACCTATAATAGTTGTAATAGACATTTTACAAAATGAACAAACCTCACTTAGGAACTGTTTTACCAACACTTTTTAAAATTAAAAAATCATTGAAAGCTATGCTGGAATTATAATTCTCTTCAAAATTAAGAGAATGTTTGCTAAATGGATTTCAAAAACGTTTTGCAAATATAATGGATATAGAAAGCTCCGACAGTCGTCCATACTTATTGGCTACAATTTCCAATCCAAAATTTTTAAACTAAGGGGCTTGGAAATTACTTCGTTTAAAGATGATTCTGAATTCTGCAAAAGTGTATTGAAACGAAAACGAGAAGAGTTACAGTTAGGACTGTTAGGAGGATCTCAAGAAGATTATAATGAAACAACAAAAAGTCACGTAAATTCCGAAAAAGAAAATTCCTATCATGAGGAATTCTTTGATTTTTTAAAAATAAATAATACGCAGATACAAACATCTACATTGCAGTGTACAAACTATTTTGAGGATCCCGATGACAGTTACATTCAATTAAATAAGTATCCGATAATAAAAGAAATTTTCCTTAAATTTAATTGTATACTGCCTTCTTCTGTCCCCGGCGAAAGAATATTTAGTATGGGTGGACAAATTATAACCCCTCATAGAAGTAGGTTAAATGACGAAATTTTCGAAACGTTGTTAATTTTAAAAGAAAATAAAATAAAATTCGAAAATTAGAATTATGTAACTTTATAGTTAATAAAGTAACTTTTAGTGTAGTGTAGCGTATTATTATTGTATTGTAACTTGTAAGTAGTGTAAGTTTGTAGTAAAGTTTTTTTCCCGTTAACTATATATTTATTTTCTTATGTTACTGTCTAAGTATCCAGTGGCACTGTCCATATCTCTGGAATCCCTAAAAATTAAAAGAACACCCCTGACACCTTCGAAATGCGAAAGGATCTATAAAGGATCTAGATACTTTGTTAAGGATCTTGGATCTTGATCTATATCCATTTTTAGGTTTGAATCTTTGATGTGGATCTAGATCATATTTTTTAAATGTATCTGGATCTGTATCTAGATCGCTAATTAGAGGATCTTACCCAACACTGTCGCAGCGCTCCACTCTTTTCTACTCGTGGCTAGTCTCTTCAGCTTCCTGTAGGTATGACATTCCATGTCCTTCGGTACTTGTGCCATATATTGTAGTCTCGGTCTTCCCCTACAGTTATGCCCCTCGATTCTTCCTTCAACTACTGTTTTTAACAGTCCTTCCTATCGTAAAAGGTGGCCACAAAAAAATTTAAATTGCTATTTCATGAAATGTTTACAGATCAACACAGGCGCGGATAGTAGGAGGAGGTAATGGGGGGTTCAATGTAGTAAAATTTGGGAAAATTGATTACAGTACAAAGTTTTTTTTTATACAGATAATGATTGACTTATAGTAATAACTTTTAAATGAGAACCCATTTGTCACTATTTTACACTATTTTAATGTATATGTTAGTCTGTTATCTTCTGCTTAATTCAGGAGATCACTGATTAGTACAAAGTTGAGATGCAAACAAACGAAAGTTAATTGCATATTCCAGTGGCAAACTTGTATTTAATGCACGCTATTGTCACTGAAATACCATTTCAAAAACTGTATTTTTCGTTGATGGTGTCAATCATGGTGTAAATCAGGGCCAACAACGACCCGCGAGTACCACCAACCTGGTGGCCGGATTGGTGGTGCTCGCGGCCGGACATGTCCGGTATCCGGCCCGGCATAGTTTATTTTGATTACATTGTAAAATTTACAATGCAAGTAAATCATACAAAATAATAATAAGATGTTTTTATTTAACGACCAATTAAGAAACACAATAACTGACATACATAGTGAAATTGAACATTTTAACTGTAATTAATGATATGAGATTTATCCTAAAACTTACAATAAGTGACATACATAGGTAATTCACATAATGAAATTAAACGTTATAATTATGACTAATCAGATTTATGTAGCTGTAACTTTCTACTGACAATTGTTCGCTGTTGTGGATCAAGTTTACTAGTGGAAATAGTCAGCAGCGACTTCAAATGCTCATCAGTTAATTTGGATCTGTAAATATTTCATTTTGGAGAATGTTTTTTCACACAGATAAGTAGTGCCTAAAGCGGATAAAAGCCACGAGCAAATTTCTGCATATTTTTCTTTAAAAATATCGCTACACAATCATCATCGCAGATTAATCATTTCCATTTGAAGTTCTGGGGCAAGGGTTTCTATATCGGCGTTAAAAGGATTTTGAAAAATCTTGATAACGTTTGCAATTGCATCAAAATCTGAAAACGAAACTCAAAATTTATTTTTAAAGCACCCAAAGCTTCAATTGCGAAATCTACCGGAAATGGAGTCGCCGTTTGATGACTGAATGTTTGGCATGTATTAAAATGCGTGAAACATTTTTTGTTCAATTGAGATTGAAACAAAAGAATTTTTTGTCGAAAAGACTTAATATGAGTGTATAAATCAGGCAGAAACTGGGCTTCTCCTTGTAATTTTAAATTAAGGTCATTCGTATGTTTAGTTAAATCTGTATAAAATGATAACTTCCATAACCACTCACTGTTTTGTAACTCAGCCAGAGGACGATTCCTTTCATTCAAGAATATTTCGATTATTGCTCGGAGCTCAAAAAATCGCGTTAGATCTTTTCCGCAGCTAAGCCGGCGTACTGCAGTATAATATGGTAAGTCATTTTCTCCAATCTCTGCAATAAACTCGCGGAATTGACGATAATTGAGTGCATGATCTGATATAATTGACAGCTGACATGACTGGCTTTAAAATTTCTGACATATCCAAGCATTTTCCGCACAAAGACTGTTGATGAATCATGCAATGTACGATTAATGGTTTCGAACCACCGCATTTTCTACGGCCTTTAATACGAGAGCAATGACACCTTTATTTTTTCTTCACATGTTTTTGCCACCATAAGTAGTGATACACTTCAAGTTTTTCCATTGAAGAATGTTTTTTTGAATAGTCTTTTCAACTCCTTTAAAAATGTCTTCTGCAGTTGTCGTGTCGTGAATGCTATGAACGTCAAGAAGCTCTTCGCAGACTTCATAATTTTTATATATCTCTCGAATAAAAAGTAACACCTGAGCAGTATCTGAAACATCTGTTGACTCATCCAGAACCAAAGAGAACCACTCTAAGTTTCGATTTTTGTCACCAGACAATTGAGTTAATATATTTTCTGCAATATCATCTACTCTTCGAGCCACAGAGTTTGCTGAAAAACTGATGTTTTTAAATAAATTAGCTTTTTCTGGACACATTTCTTCTGCTGCTGCAAGCTTACAATCCTTAATTAATTCGCCGTCAGTAAATGTTTCGCTATTGAAAGAGCCGGGCGGAAACTACTACGACTTGCTGTGTCTTGTTCAGCATTTACTTTCTTAAACAACAATTGTTGAGATTTCAATCCTCGTTTCAAAGGTTCATATTTTTCTAACCGTATGCTTCCTGTAAATTTGGAGTAATTCTGAGAATGTTCAGTCTCATAATGACGTTTTATATTGTATTCTTTGAGGACTGATATTGTTTCATTAAATTATACACATATCTTATTACTTGACTCAATCACGAAATATTGAAATCCCCATTATTCTTTAAACGTTCTGCACTCACTATCTATCTTTCGTTTCTTTTCCATACTTATACAAATCCACAAAAAAGGGACGTAACTTCAAATCAAAATAATGCCAATTAATACTATTTAGAGCAGTTGTTCTGATGTAAACAAAATGCTCTGGATTTATCTTTAAGACACTTTTAATTAAATTAAACACTCACAATTAAACACACTGTATTTTCATTAAGAAACTATAGCCACAAAACACACTAGTCGCACTATATTTCGTTTTTCAGATCGCACTGGTCGCTTCGAATTCAAACTTTGGAACTGTCCAACTATCGGTTGTCTCCCGTATTTGTACCACGCCTCACAGTGGCTGAAAATGCTACTTTTACGGAAAAAATTCTATAACTTTTGAATGGAAAGAAATTTTTTCAAATTTTTTTTTCTCAGTTGCTAGTAATATACCGAGGGATGTATTTTGTACCGAAACAATTAATTTGAATTTAATTGAAATATTTATATACATATACCGGCGATCATTTAAATTTTTGGTCAGCTCTTGCCATGAAAAAGCAAAGTAGTGTCTTTGCTTAGTTCATAAACCTGTAATTAATTAACTTGTCATTTTGACATAATGAATTTATGGTATAAAGTACGACATGCAGTTCATATTCCATAGCTACGTATGATTACGGAATTTTCAATATATATTTAAATTTATACAGCATGGGCAAACAAAATCATACACTTTCAGTACTAAAAACAAAAATTACAATTTCTGTGTTGGTAACTTAGCGAATACATCTTATGTAAAGTGTTTCCAGTTATTTATCTAGGTATCTATAAACAAC